>CP099839.1:4367114-4537407 GCA_030062745.1 Capitulum mitella | reverse complement strand
TTATCCGCATTTCATATGTTATATTTGTTGTGTGCGGGTTTCTTTTTCGCACACATTTCGGAACGCTTCTGAGTGTCCATTGGTGATGTCGATATCAGTGTCAGGTGCACACGATACATTTTTCACTCATTCCTAGTTATAAAAACATTCATTCCAAGTACACGTATTTCAAGGGCACGGCATTGAAATTAGTTGGGACTAAGCAGAGCTTGACATCGCAGACATTAAGACGCAAGACGATCAGAACAAACCATAACAGTCCAACATCCAGTAGACAGGCTGCCCGCGTCCCGCCGGCGGCACGTGGCCGGGGGAGCCGGCGCCCCGCCGGACGAAATAGGTGTGGACATATGCTCCTGCCACCACCGAACCGCTGACTGCCCGCCGTCCTGCGACCCGCTAGGCGGTATCGCACTGCTTCGTGTGATGCAGCTCCTACATGATGACCAGTTTCAAAAACACGTAAGACGGAGTATCACTATTGCCAGAATGTATTGTTTCACATAGGATGGAGAGCACCTTCACGCACGGCCAGGGGCGTAACTTTGTATACCTTTGGTATGGAACTTTAGATACCAGTGTCACATTCAAGGAGTCTATGAATTTACTTTTCTATGTCAAAATTTCTCCCAACTCTATACCCATGCACCCATGCACTGATGAACTACTAACTGAACTGAACTGAACTAACTGATGAACTACCGCACTGAAACATCGCCACACCAAACATCAGGAAATTCACGACACAACAGATCATACACTAGCCTGGGCATGACGCATGGCCGGAGATTTCCGAAAATTATTAGAGGAAGGTTTCACACAGGATTTCAGACCGTTTACTTCCAGTCATTGCCATAAGCCTTATATTAAAATCCCTAGATATTGGTGGGGTCCGGAACCCCCTTCGCCCCATCCCCCGGGATCCCATGGCATGACGACTCACTGCTTTGCACAGCCCAGCCACATGCCGTTTGTGAAGTCGAAAACCGCAAGCCAACGCGCTGCTTGCCCAATGCGAGTAGGCTGAAGCGGAAGTAGGTTGTCGCACTCCGTGTTCGGGAATATGAAGACAAATGAAGTACCTATCCGATCAAAAACTGCTCGAAACCGAACCATTGCCGTCGTTCATTTCACTCTATTTGCAACTTTTTCCTTTCTTTATGTGCGAGGCCTTCGCGGCGTGCCGCTGAAACCACAGTGCATACACGGATTGCTGGTCGCCGGCGGGCCGCCAGCGGTTTGCCGGTTTTATATTAACTCGCCCACCCGGGCGGCTTGCCGCTGGCGATTTGACGCCCTCGCCTGATTGCCGCCGTGCCGCCTGGAAACCGCTTGCGTCATGTTTGCTATGGCAGGGATCATTAAACCGTTACAGTCATCTAAGGGCATTTGGTGAAATCACCTGCAGGTCATAAGGATATTCAGGTTAAATATTTCAAAAGGATTGTTTACAAGGAGCCATAAGCCTTGCTAATGGAAATGCCTAATGTTCGGTAAGGTACACCTCGAGAATCATCAAAACCATAGGATTGTAAGATACACCCTGAGAATCATCAAAACCACAAGACCGTAAGATCAGAACCATCAGAGCCATTAAAAACCGATTGGACCCCTAAAACCTTAAAGCACTTAAGGGAAATACCTAATGGTCAGAACAAGATCTACCACTAGGACCACTAGGAGCAGGACCACTAGAACCACTAGGAACATCAAGACCATTAGACTGTTAAATGAAAACCATTACAAACCATAACAAACCGTTAGGTACCATTACAACCATTAGAATTTTTCTAATGGTCTCTAAGGGAATTTTTTGTTTTCTCAGGGATAATCTATAGATTATCCCTGAGACGCACAGATAGGTCCCTGAAACTTCCAAAGGGCCCCTTGGACCAGAACAGCGCCCCAACATGATAGACTGCCCCTGAGACCGCCAGATGGGCTAAAGGGCCCCTGAGTCAGCCAAGATGAGGACTGAGCCTCTAGAAGGGCATAAGGACCCCTGGAATGCCATAGGAGCCCCGAATGGGTTCCACGGACCTGTGTGAAAAGCAGGGCCTATTTTAACATGTTAACTGGGGGGGCAAATGCCCCCCCAGTCGGACACTTTGCCCCCCCAGTCAAGATCCTTTGCCCATGCAAAGAAAAAAACAGCCAGGTGTACTAGCGTACCCAGGAAGGTATTCCATAAACCGCTGCGCTCGCAAAGCAGCATCTTATCAACGAAGGATGTGTTGAATCACTGAGTAATGTGGGAGTACACTTAGAAGCATCACTTTATAATACGTATTGCAGGCACACCTAGTGACCGCTGGCGAGCGTGTTTCGTAATTAGTACGCCGGCACTCGATGCCGCGATTGTCTGGTGGGCAGCCAAGGCGTTTCATTGCATGGTAAGCACTGATGATAACCATCTTTGATGTGTTCAAGCGCAAGGAAACTGAAGGGTGAGCTGGTGCGCAGGGCGGTTTCGCTGTGGTGAGATAAGGTTTATATAAATGCGGTAACAGTCCAGCAGTGTTGTAGTCATCACCAATCATCCTGATCCGAAAACCCTGCTAAAATCCCAGTACCTGATTGGTAGAACTTCATTGAACTAGGCGGTTAAACCCGAGTTTTACGCGAGGAAAATAGAAAATTAATCAGTCATATATTAAAACCGTCAATCTTGCTGCTCCTAGTGCATGGGTTTGAGCATCCCATGAGCATGCTTCATCTGCTTAACGAACGTGGCATGGCCCAGACTGCAGATAATGACGAATGTTGATGATACCTCACTGAGGCGGGACTAAGGCGAATATTTCAATCTGAGGTGACTTTTTTATTTTGGGGCCGATAACCTGGAAATGGAGAAGTTTATTATGCCTGTGTTGGAACAGCTTTTACACTTCTGCGCAGTGTTTAAAAACATATGGCCAAGATTCGGTGAGAAAATGTATTTTGGGGATAGATTAGATCAACAGAAACTATACCGGAGAGGCAACCTACTGTCTCATTTAGGGAAGAATCGAAGCTGCCGCAACATCTCGCCAATATTCTGGCCATCGTTTGCAGACTGTGACTTATATATTTGAAGTACCACGCCTTGCCATGCCACGGTGCCGGTCTGGCAATTTCCCGCGCGTTCTTAGACGTCAGGATATTAAAGGACCACCTGCGTCAATGCAGAAAGTACCTTTTATAACGGAGGTCTGTGCCACTATGGCTGCACCACGAGAAAAAGCCGAATTTTGGTTGACCGGTGCTCAGAACTGCCTTCGCGGGGAGAAGTGCTGCAGCAATATTTTCAGTCCCACCGTGTGGATAGGCTTACCCAGAGGTAGGTGAAAACACAGATCGTCCGCGAAATGATGAAGGTGTGGAACAAACCCCGTATTCTCACTGCACCGGAGCGGAACGTGATGAAGCTCAACAGGAAGCTTGACCAGTACCAAAGGCAAATTCTGGAGGTTCACGCCGGAAATTGACAAGAAGAATGGATTTAGGGACAACCTTAACAATCTTTTTGACCTTGCCTTTGTCGGCACCATTAAGATCATCAAAACCAAGAGGATAAAGACATTCTCTGGGCCCAAAGGGAGCCAGGTCGCCGAGGCGTCATGGTGGTATTCGATAAGTTCCCTTCTGAGAAGGAGGAGCGAGCTCTTCAACGACAACAGTAGGCCGAAGCTTTAAAAGGCCCGCCGTAAAATTACACAGCAGACCGAGCATGAGGCAACTGCCCAGCTGGGATACTCGTCTACCGACAACACACAACTGACAGATCAAGATGACTCGCAGCCCTTGGCCATGCCTTCGAAGCGGCCCTGCAGGAGAGCCAAGAACATCGCCACTCCTGGTCAGGCAGCAGCCCTCGATCGGACCAAGCTCAATGATCGCTCTGGAGTTCACTTCCTATCGGCGACGGCTTCGGTCCTCGGCCACGACTCGTCTGAACTGGCGATCACAGAAGCTCGGGCAGGCGCGCACGTAGATCGCAGAGGAAAGCCATTACGGACGAAATCTAGCATTCTTTCTTCGCGTCACCCAACCTGGTGGTCCACTGGGACGGCAAACTGTTATTGACGATGGAAACGAAAAGGTGGATCGACTCTGTCATTGTAACCGGTCCAAGAAGTGCCGCCAAGCTCTTCGGTGTTTGGAAGTTGCAAGTAGAGCCGGAGCAACGCCAGCCGACGTTGTCGCGCTTTGTCTGGAAGACTGGGAGGTTTCGGACAACGTCGTCGGCATGAGCTTCGACAACACCTCCAGCAATACTGGACAAGTTGTGGGAGCAAACACGCTTCTTCAGCAGAAGCTTCAGTGACGGCCTATTCACTTTGCTTGTCGTCATCATATTGTCGAACTGGTGGCAGAGGCGGCTTTCTCCACACGCTTCGGTCCGTCTTCGGGACCGGGATCTCCTTGTTCAAGAGCTTCAAGAAGAGATGGAGGCTCATTGATTGGAACAAGTTTGAACCTATGGTGTATGAAGACCTGGAGCCAGCAGTGGCCGCGACGTTTTTCTCTTCCAATGATCGTTTCGTTGCCTTCTGCCGCGATAAGCTCGCCGAAATCCAGCCTAGCGATGATTATCGTTGGTTCTTTGAGGTCTCGATTATCCCCTTTGCTCAAGAGCCTCCACGGGGAATCAAGTTCCCCAGCCAGGTGCTCTCCAACGTGCCAGATAGATGGTTCCATCGCGCCAGATGGACGGGGCGCATAATCTGCGGGATCAAGATCTTCTTGCTTTGCCATCAGTTCTGCGTGACTCTCAGTGGATTGGGAGCACTCAAGCGCTTCGTCTCTTTCATGGTTGTTTTGTACGTCAGTGCATGGTTCTGTTCTTCATCGGCGGTCAGCGCTTCCGTGCACGACCTGGCCGTTCTGCAAAACCTGATGTGAATGCTGAAATTTCGAAGGGGATCTCCAAGGAGTTTGCCGATCACCTATTTTCTATTATGACATTATAGTCGACATATGATTTATTATAACAATCACCTATTACGGTGCCCCAGCGAAGAACTGACTGGTGTGTCGTTCTTCGACGAGGGCGTGCCGTGTGAGATGAAGACGAGGATGATCGCGGCACTCCAGGAACAGGGATCGGAGAGTCCTCCCAGCGAGCGCAAGTGGATCTCGCAGAAAAGGAGGTTCTCGTCCCAGGCAGATCATCGTCGACTTCATTACCGCAAAGTCGGTGGGCAACCTGAAAGCCTACGGCAGCAACATGGACTTCCTTGCCGCCGATACCGCTGACTGGGGGACAGCACCTGGTTTCACGAACGCTAAGGAAGTCCTGTGCGGGATCGCGGTAGTTAGCGACTTCGCCGAACGAGCTGTGGCTCTTATTCAAGTATACAACAAGGCACTGACGAAGGATGAAGGGAAAAAGCAGTACCTGCTGCAAGTCGTCGAATAGCATCGTCGCCAGAACTCCGAGACCACTAAGAGGACTGAAGTATCATTCCCACCTAAGCCACACTGCTGCCGACAGGGCCAGTGACCTATGACCTGAGACAGAATGCGAAGTGTCTTTCGATCCAGTGTGTCAAAAGGAGTACTATGATGTGCATTTTATGCATATCGTGCGCATGGTTTAAAAAACTGAAGCACAAAACACGTTTGGGGGCATTTCAGACACATCTCTCCCTGAGCGAATGTCCCAGGGATCACAAGTCCATGGAGAATGAGTTCTTGCTGGGGATAAATGGAATGGTGTTCTTTGGCTTTAATGGGCTCGGAATGCACAAAAGCCGGCGCGAATTTCACCAAAATAAAATAAAATCCAGCACAAACGACATGCAATCTTCGTGTGAAAGTGGTTAAGAGTGTTGGACCAAGGTCATATTTTGCACACACGATTTCCTCCAAAAGACATATCAGTTAATGACAGAGCGCTGTGGAAGTGTTCATCGTAATTCGCCCTTATATATGTGTATATATATATATATATATGTCCTTTCCGTAGGAATATATATATATGAAGTGAACAAAATTCAGTAAGGAGAACACAAATGCCGGGGGGGGTGGTCTCAGCCAACGCGTCTCGTTCGCAGAATTGCCCCCGCAGTCATTTTTCCTTAAAATAGGCCCTGGTGAAAAGCCAAAGGTTTCTGATCCAGTTAGAGGGCTCCAGAAAGGTTAATGAGACCCTGAAGCGGCAAGATGGCTCCTGAGATGGCTAGAGAGACCTCCGAAACTTTCCAAGAGTCCCTAGGACCGCAAAAGGGGCCCCGACGCGGCAAAAGAACCATGAGACCGCTGAAAGTGCCAAAGAAGCCCCTGAGGCGCCAAAAGCTTAAGAGGCTATCTAGTACGGCATGAGGAGACCCTGGCCAGCCAGAGGGACGTCTGTACAGAGATTCCTCAGTGACCTCATTCTCGAGAGGGGTACCGAATGGGCTAGACTTTTTAAATTTTCGGACAGAGAATGTGGCATTGTCTTGGGCTCCAGTATTAACTGGGTTTCAGCTATCTGAAACCACCGGATTGCAGAGGACTAGACGACTGCACAAATACGACATTCCATTTTTCATGGTGCATGACCAGTTATGATTAAATTTCTGAAATTATTGAATATCGTTCGTGTTCGTGATATTCATCGTTTTAATACCCTCCGTCTAACGCAAACCATGTCAGTCAATTTTGCGCAGCTGAGGCGTTTGTCACGCACATGGATGTTTTGAAAGTCGCTCCAGTTGTGTCTCAAGTGGAAATGAAGTTGTGCAACAAGTAGCAGCGGATCAGCGAAAACGTGGGTTCTGAGTAAATGCGTCTCGTTGTTTGTTTCGGAAATGTGAGTTGTCTGGTTCCATACTCATTAATTCCCGTTGTTTCTCGTTCGCTCCGCTTTTTTGGACAATATGGACAACATGATTAACGTTACTATTTACTCCCTTTTCGACGCTTTGAAGCAAGAGGTTTAACCATGGTGATACAGAGTGCTCTCAGTGTGAAGATTGCGTTGGAAACCTCAGCACATGTTTTTCTGGATACGAGTGTGCAATAGGCACAGCACAAACATGAAATTACATTTAGTCAATTCGCATTGGTCAGTCTTAGGAGTTCATTGGAGTCCATGGGCTTCCTTGCCTTAAGAAAACCTAGAGCCAGGATGTCTTGTTGACCCCTCATTGTTTGTTGAAATTTCTTTTGGTTTCAAAAGCAAGAAGTAGTGACATTCACATTCCTCCAGAAAGCTGTGAAGTGAAAATGAAGTAGCTGAATTTTAAAGGGAAATCATCATGTGATGTTATTAGTCAGATGACTTATATGGATGACAGTGTATCACAAAGTGTGGATCTGCCAGTGTTAATGTCCATGCTGGGCATATCTGATGAGATGGTGATGGTGGTACAGGAGAAGATAAAGTAGTAAAGTTTTGAAATTTAGACGGAAATGGTGGTAAGCTATGCTAATGTGCTTAATGCTTAGCATTCCAGCATATTGAAAGCCAAGCATTGTTTTCAAAACATTATCTAGTTTCAGACTTGGATTCACTTTGACTTTGGAACACTGCAGTGACACAAATGTGGAGCGGGACTTGGGTTAGCGTGTAGTTTGAACTAGCCCAGTTTTGCAGTGTAACCTGGCAACAAGGTTGAAAAAGGTATTGCATTTTGATGTTATAGAACATCAGAGAATTTGTGCTCCAGAAAACTTGGTAATGGTTGAGCAGGCCTCCCACTTCTTATAACTCTAGAAATTCATGCAGTTACCTAGCCATATTGGTACCAAAAGATGCACAATGCAAAAATAGCACAATCAAAAGTATTTGACACCTTAGCAGCCCCACAACTTCCCCAGAGTAACCCTTAGAAGTGATCCATTTACCCACTGCTCCACAACTAGCACAAGTACAGATCATAGAGCATCTCAGTGAGACAGATCAATGCTAACAGACAGTGTTTGGCAATTCACTAGTGTTGTGAAATATGACATCACCAGAAAACTCCCATAAAAATGCAAAAGTCTAGAAATCCAGAATAAGAGGCAGCAACACTGCAACAGTTTGTATGGAACAGGACTGTTGGAACAGGGGGAGGGGGAGCAGGGTCAGCTCTCCCCCAACTTTGGGCAGCACTTAACTGCCTATGGTGTTGCATAGAAAGAAATGAGGCAAAAATCGCATTTGCCCCCATCTCCATAGAGGTTGTACCACTTCTGGTATGGAAAAGTTTGGAAGAGGAAGGTTCATAAGGGAAAGGCTCTTAAGAAAAAGGCTCGTAGCTAAAGGTTCGTAAACATAAGGTTCGTACTGGAAAAAGTTCGTTCCTGTTTTGCGCCGAAGGTGCGCTACAGGATGCTGGAGGCCGCAGGTCGACGAAGGATGCGATCGTACTTGATTTGGTCCAATAGAGAGTGAATTGAAAGGTTATATTAAGTCAGGCTAGGCTAGGCTAGGTTAGGGTAGGTTAGGCTAGGCTAGGCTAGGCTAGGCTAGGCTAGGCTAGGCTAGGCTAGGCTAGGCTAGGCTAAGCTAATCTAGGCTAGGCTAGGCTAGGCTAGTCAAGGTTGCTGTTATAGATCCGTTCCATATCCAATACGAACCTTTTCTGATACGAACTATAAGTTAACGAGTTTTTTGTTACGAGCCTTTTTCCTAACGGACCTTTTCCCTTACGAACCTTTTCCTTACTAGCCTTTTCCATACGACCTTTGCGGTACGGACCTTTTCCGTTACGAACCTTTTCCGATACGAACCTTTTCCGATACGAACCTTATGCATACGGACCTTTGGCTACGAACCTTTTCCCATGAAACCTGGTCTCCCAACTCAGTACCCCTATGCCCGTCCCATTTAAGTCATCTCTATCCGTATCCCATCCAGGTCCCCCGTCATACCCCAGTACTATTGCAGGTTTCCTTGTCTGTCCTTCTTCCCCCTTTGGCACACATGCCTGTCCTTGTCCGGTCCCAGTCGATCTCTCTGTCCCGTTCCAGTAGTCTTATTTCGAATTTCGAGACTATTGTTTTTGTGGAAGTCTTTCAGCGACGTCATGTTTCACGACACTTGTGAACTGCCGACCCTTCTCAGTTGATGTTGATCTATTTCGCGGAGATGTTCCGTGTTTCGGAGTCGTACTAATTGCGGGCGCGGTGGGTGACTGGACCATGTCTGGAGGGTATTTTTGGAAAGTTATGATGTTGATAAGGCGGAAAATACTTTCGACTGGGCTATATTTTTATTGTGTGTCTTTTGGTACCAACATGACAAGGCAACTACCTGAGTTTCTCTAATTAAGAGAAGTGGGAGGCCTGCTCAACCAGTACCAAAAACTTTATACTCTATAAGTTTGACTTTGTGCCTCCATCAGAAACTTACATTACAATGATGTTGACAGTTTTATAGTTCTGCAAGCAAATGACTCTCCATTCAGTGAGAAGCAGGTATGATGTCATAACTGACTTACACCAAGAATGCCAATTTAAAGCAGTATTTCAGTGTACAAAGTTTTGTACTCCAAAACAAAAAAAAAATACTGTAACACCAAAAATGAAAACCACATTTCTAGCCCTGCCCAGCAGTAATCTAGTTTTTGGCATTATACAGTGGTTAGGTAACTGAAATCAAATGAGTCATGGTAACCATGAATGTAAAAATATCCATGTCCACAATGAATCCTAAAATATCCATATGGCGTATGCACATGACATGTTAAATCATGTGCTGTGCACTGCAGAGTCAGTGCATAATGATATGCCAGACTGGTTAAGCTAAATGGTAGATACATCAAACATAATGCACATCTGGGTGGTCAGTGCAGTGTGAAATTATGTAGAATGTGGAAGATCATGTAGGTAGTGATTATCAGTTTCCATTTCATGCAATATTCCCCTCATAATTTTAGCAGTCTTAAGTTGCTTGAAGTATTCCTCATGTCTGCTCACAACTGGTAGCTGTCTGGCATGTTTTGGTCTAATTTGGCTTTATATTATGTGTATGTTACATCATAGTGGTATTGTACCACTTCCTATTCCTGTGCATGATCATAACATTTACACTGGCAGGCTGGGAACAGTCTGCATAAAGCATATAGCCTGCAGTAGGCAAATGTGTGTTTTTTGTTAAGAAGGAAATCACATTGAGGTTTTTCATTGCCCTTAACTTTAACATAATGCTCTGGCAAATGTGGGGAAAAAGCAGAGTGCAGGCGATTTTTTAATGGACTAGAAGCATTTGCTGTGTATTTAAAAAAAGGTTATGACATTTTATGTCATTTTATGCTGGTTTTTACTGCTTGTAATCAGGAAGTGTCAGAAAATAATTTCGACCAGCAGAGGTGCCAATGGCTTGAAGGGGGTCATGTCAGTGGATTCTGGTAATTTCGACCAGCAGAAGTGCCAATGGCTCGAAGGGGGTCGTGTCAGTGGATTCTGGCTTCCATTGCATCTGATGGGGTGCAACCTAAAGGATGCCTTTGATGGGCCCACATTGGTGTCTGATGATAAGACAGGACTGAAGTTACTGCTGCTATGGAAATTAGCACTCACAATTACTTCACGACCCCTCCAACATCAACAGAAAGTAAGATGATCAGTGACCTCATTTCTTGACTTGGACCCAGCATGGTTTGTAAAAGCTCACTTAAACTGACTATATGCCAGCCAGCAGCTTTGATGAATTTAAGCTGGTTTTAACTAGCCTTAATTAATTAAAACTGGCTTGACGAACCACTTAGAGAAACTACCCCGGGAGAATTTTTTACGAGCTTTTTGTTAGCTGATTAGCTATTCACAGCCTGTAGAGGGGTCTGGGGAGGCAGGTTTTTAGGCATACAGCAATTTCAGTATTTATATTGACTTCAACAATGACTCCGTGAAGATCCATTTCTGTGATTTTTTCCGCGTGTAAAGTCTTTACTGCTATACGGTAGCACTGTGGCAGCACTGAAACCTAAGCAAATATTTCACGCTCGCGACAAACACAGCAGGAATCAGCTAACTGATCTCTGACCTGAATACAGCTTCATGGTATGTCAAACAGCCTGAAACCAAAACTGCATGTTGTGCTCAGACGACTGACTGGCGTCAGACGAGACACAAGACTTGACTGAAGACACAGATGCTTAAGCCCAAGACACTGTGCGTCCTAACTCGCAGGAAACAAACAAACATGTGATAGGTGGTGTAGGTGCAGCACTGCAGTGCTCAGGTAGATAACCACATAACTAGGCAGGTGGAAGGACTAGTGGGTAGATATTGGTAGAAGCATGGTACTCTGGAAGAGCTGCTGCTCTAGCCACTCTTTGTCTTTTGGCTGTTTGGCCTGAAATTTTCGTCACTTGCGTACAGAAACATTCGTGTTTTATCATTCTGCATTTGTTCTTTCTTTTTCTTGCATGCATTCTGTTCCTCGTTCTTTTAATGCAAGAGATGAATGCCATTTCAGCAGTAGCATTTCTGTTCTATTCAGATTTTAAACACTTTTGATTTCCACCTACTCATAGGTACGCTTTCCCAGCACTCAACAAGATCAGGAATTTGATCAATGGATTCACGTACCTCCCACTAATAGAGTTACACGCTGCAGAATAACTACATGCCTACATTCCTTTGTCTCAGCATTTATGCTTGACAGTGACTGGATGTCTTAGATGCTCAATTCGAGATTGTGACTGATGTAGCGTTAGATCTTAATTTTGAAATGATAGTGCGACTCCTAATCTTTATAGCTTATTTTATGATTTTGCGACAAAAAGCCACATGTGGCTAAAATTAAACTGTGTTGTCTGGTTTTAACCACCAGGTGGCTTAGATTAACTTAGACCAACCAGTTAAGACCTTGGTTTAAATCGGTTTAAACCAGACGCTGACTGAAATCTGCCAACCGTGGGACGTAAGATGACCTTGACTTAAGTAAGAATTAAAATGTGGAGATCACTGCCACCTTGGATGACACGCATGCTCAAAATATGGTGGAATGTTTGCTATATATTGACTATGTAACGTTGCCCGTTATGTCATCATGTTAAGTATGCCCTCGAGAAAGAGGTCATACGTCGGTGACACGTCAAATTTCTGGCATCATGTTTTTAACGATAACGTGAAAAATTTCGAAACCAAGCTATGCAGAGTTTTAGGTGATCTTGGAAGTCGTTTTGGACGAATGTGCAAAGAGCGGGGGGGGGACACCAAACAACCTGCTACTGACGGGAGTTAGCAGTTAATCCGTCCTTAGTTCGCTGATTTATGGAAATAGAAATTTGGGAAATTGTGGGCTGAGCCTAACATTTGTTTTAATTCTTTACGGAGTTTTTCCTGGTTTGACGTCGCAACTTTGTCGCCGTTTTTCGGGAGCTCTAGCGGGCCCAGCACGAAAACTGCTGTGAGGCGTGGTTTGCGTACGCCTTCCATCATGCGAATCGCTGGGTGTCGTACGTTGCATCGGCGTGGTAGTGAGTACCTGTGCTATGCACATGACGTGAAGTTTTAACATTCGTGCGACATATGCACCGTATTTTATGTTCTGTTTTAAGCACATGCTGTTAACAGCATTGTTTTAATGTTCTTAGTAAACGGTACGAGAAATGCAAGTGGCATACTACATAATCATGCATATGTACTGATTTCACTCCAGAGTCCTGGACCGGAGGAGGGAGTGCGTGCTCCGGTCGCTCCCCCCCCCCCTGGCCGGGCTAGTGCATGCCACAGTGAGAGTGGGGGACACGGACTCCTCGGCTGTTTGTCGACGGCAAGATGTAGGCGGCGCCAGGCGTGTGCGTGATTTGCCGGAGGCGAATCGAGTCATTGCTTGGTTCCCATTCCTCAGAGCCGAAAATCATTCTTATTCCGATTTATACAGTTGAATTGTTCCGGTTCGGAATCAAAAGCAAGTTGTGCATTCGATTTATTTTGATTTGCTTCACAATGATTCGCTTCAACGTTGCGCGATCGGTTGTAGGTGTCGGAGTCTGTGCAACAAGCTCTCCTTTGCACGGGCTCCGATCCCTAGCATAGCAGCACCGTATCAAGCAACTTGGACCATATATATATATATATTGATGACATGCCTAGCAATGCCATCGTTTTCATTACGAACACTGTTATTCAGAGTATCAGTGAAATATGGATAATACGAGTAAAATGAAAAACTTGTGGAAATCAGACACTAAAAAATGGAACCGTTTCATGAGCAACTGAGTTTTTTTTGGAATATCTGATTTGAGGTGGAGAGGATCGAGAAATACAATGTATTGGTAGAACAATAGTAGAGCTGCAGTTTCAGGACAATGTAATTTTAGCATTCACGCCCGTCACATCGGCGGATATTATGTGCTGCCCTCTAACATGGAGGCTGCAGGTATGTGAGGATTTCATTGTGTACTTGTTTAATTTTTCGGTATGTACTGTATCTTTAAGTGAATCGATTCGCGAATGATTCGTTGCATCTGTACATGGTTCAGTTTCATTCTGATTAACTGCGGTTTTCAACTGAACCGAGTGTGAGACTTTTTCACGTCGAAGTGCTAAGTTGTTGAATCGATTCCGAAGTGATTCGAATTTATTCAAAATCGAGCACAAGTCCGGTTGGCGCCTGTGCGTATGGTGGTGTCAGACCAACATTAAGTATCTTGTCATTTGACATTACGTCTCTGGCGGCGCTTGGCAAGAATGAACTCTAAATCGTTTCTGGCAGCATCATTAGTTCCCGGGAAACCGACATGTTCGGGTTCTTTCTCAGGCATATACCTATGACGAACTTTTATAGCTTGTGGCGTCACGAAGGTTGTTTCTCGGAATTTTGTATTGAAGACAATTCATTGTGGAACAAAGAAGGCAACTAACGTATTGCTGTTGGCAATCATAGTCACACATGATGAATGCAAAAGCCCAGAATGTGTTCTGCGCCCTATTATTTTGGCCCCTCATACCCATCGTTAACTTGGAAGCATTGGTCTGTAACGGTCTTACCTGAAATCAGTAGAATTTATTTTGGGGCCTATATTCAACACTTACTTTTCCGCAGCCTCGTCCGCTTATCCATGAAGGCTGTGGATTCACCAGAGAGGTTATGTTTGCTCCATGTATTTTAGACAGTTTGAAATCTTACTTGGGTCTCCACACTGACGTTGTCTTTTCGGTCTGGAGAGAAGATAACCCGGTTCTGTATTATGGAAGCCTGTGCTCATCTCACTGGTTTTAAATGTCATCTTTGCGTAACCAGAGTGACCTCAGAACGTCGGACATTGAATTGGGCTGATGTCGTGTGAAAGACATTTTTGATTCCCAGTATGAATCGTTGTTTTTACACGCTTGAGCTGTCGTTCTGAGTCACAACCTGATGTGCGACACGAGCAGTGCTGGTGATATCAAATTTAGCCAGACACTGACAGTCACAATGTGAAAATCATGAAAACAACATAAAAGACTGGCATGTGAAACGACGAAGTTCCGATCCCCATGATGGAAATACAGATGATAAAATTCACACTAGATATTGATACTTTTTGTCCTGCCAAAATGCCGGAATTCACATGGCTTGTTCTTGTTAATTATTTACGAGGTTCCTTGGCCAAAAGCTGACAATTCAGATATTAAGTGGCTTGGTGCCAGAGAGGACTAATATGTACTATGAAGCCTAATATATACTCATTTGTTGATATAAACATATGCTTAACTTATTTCGTGGTATTGCCGGTTGTAACTCCTTATCGGTGTATACTTTTTACATGCGATACCTCATACTTTTACTTGTTTGCATTTCCTTGATGTATTTGCTGATGAATGCTTAATATTTCTGATCTCTTATGCTTATTGTAGAAAGTATAGATTGTGTAGAGCTCAACGTGTTTTCAGCGCAGAAGTATTTTGACATATGTCGCGCGTGCGCTGACGTCACATCGCATGAGACTTTTTGTGTTGTCGATCTTTGCTTCCGTTTTATTTGGTTGACTGTTTCGCACTTAGCACAAAATCTTAGCTTTTTTACGTTGCATGTTGTGATATATGGCATTTGGTTGTTTTCCCTGCGGTGGTAATAACGTACTTGCAAACAACATGCCTGAAATTCAGAATGAACAAGGACACGCCGAGCGGGCCGCTACGTTTCTCGAACACATGGCCGCGCTTGACATCGACTCAGTTCCAGGGTCACTTAAGATGTGTGGAATTGTGTGCACCATCGGACCCGCATCACGCTCCGTTGAAACCTTGGTTGAGCTCATGGAGGCGGGAATGACTGTAGTGAGGCTGAACTTTTCCCACGGTACTCATGAGTATCACAAGGAGACCGTGGATAATGTTCGAAAAGCAGTGGAAGTATATGGCGAGAAGAAAGGATTTCCCTTTCCACTTGGCATCGCCCTTGACACGAAAGGCCCGGAAATTCGCACTGGTTTAATTGATGGGAGTGGAACTGGAGAAGTTGAATTAGTTACAGGTGATAAAATTACTCTTACCATTGACAAATCATTTTTTGAAAAGTGCTCGAAGGAGAAGGTTTATGTTGATTATGACAACATAACAAAAGTAATAAAACCGGGTAGTCGCATATTCATCGACGATGGGCTTATGTCTCTGATTGCGGAGGATGTGAAAAGCGATCATATCGATTGCACAATTGAAAATGGTGGTAAGCTTGGCTCCAAAAAGGGGGTCAACTTACCGGGTACTCCCGTTGATCTTCCAGCTGTCTCAGAGAAAGACAAAGGAGATCTGTTATTGGGATTGGAGGTCGGAGTTGACTTTGTTTTTGCGTCATTTATTCGCGATGCAAATGGAGTGAAGGAAATAAGAAAAATTCTCGGAGACAAAGGGAAAAATATTATGATCATCCCTAAACTTGAAAATCACCAGGGCATCAAGAATATGGACTCCATCATAGAAACAGCAGATGGCATCATGGTTGCTCGTGGAGACATGGGCATTGAAATTCCACCAGAAAAGGTGTTCATCGCTCAAAAGGGAATGATATCACGCTGCAACATAGCTGGTAAGCCGGTGATTTGCGCTACGCAGATGTTGGATTCAATGATTGAGAAGCCCCGCCCAACGCGTGCCGAAGTTTCAGACGTGGCCAATGCCGTGCTGGACGGCGCGGACTGCGTTATGCTTTCAGGCGAAAGTGCTAAGGGTCTCTATCCGGTCCAGTGTGTGACAGTCATGGCCAAGATCTGCAAAGAAGCTGAGGCGGCGATTTGGCACAAGAGCACGTTTTTGGACCTGACGGCCCAGATCAGCAAAGCGGACCATGCGCACTCTGTGGCGATCGCCTCCGTTGAAGCGTCCTACAAGGTGAACGCGGCCGCCATTATCGTGCTGACCACCAGTGGCCGGTCGGCCCACCTGCTCAGTCGGTACCGGCCTCACTGTCCGATCATCTGCGTCACACGACACGCCATGGTGGCCCGCCAATGCATGCTCTACCGCAGTATCTTCCCGCTGCTGCACACGGCCGAACGCCAGAGCGACTGGCTCCAGGATGTCGAGATGCGTGTCCAGTATGCCATGAAGTTCGGAAAGGCTAACAAGTTCATCAGTCCTGGGGATCCCGTCCTCATCATCACTGGCTGGCAGTCGGGCGCCGGCTACACCAACACTATGCGCATCGTGTACGCCCAGTAGATCCTGCAGGCAGCACTGGCCGCCGACGGAGGAGCGGACAAATTGAATAAAGTCTGTTCAGAATGGGTCGTGTGTTGACTACCATTATCATATATTGTGACGACGCTTGTTTGACGTACGTATACGTTTACGTACAGGTGGCGTATGTAGTACATTTACGTTGTCCAAAGACATGGTCTTGTTCTGTTCTTTCCATGAAAATGATTTTGTCAGGCGTAAATTGGTTCCAGGGTCATATTTGGGCAAACAGCAGAACATCTTACCAGAGCATTTACGAAATCGGACTTGACTTGGTCGGATCCAACGCGACGTCATGGACTCCGTGATCACTGCCGCGCGAACAAAGATAACATTGAGGGAATACGAAAATAATTGGCCTTAACTAGTACAGCAGACTGATCTGAATTTTCAGCGATTGCTCACAGATTTGTGTGATGAAATTTAAATTGGAAAAGGATGCATTTGAAGCAATGTTTTAATATGGAAGCACGCATTAACACCATGGTTGAAGTGGGGATACAAGCGCGGCACCGACCCCAGTCATTGGTCACACGAGTATTGTTGACATTATCGAAAGATGTGATGATGCGTCTCAACTTTCATGCTTTTTTCGACATGTCATTCAGTCTCCTTCGTGTGTCTCCTTGTTGGTACCTCATATTTCTTTTATGGGGCACAGCTGTGAACAAGATGGTCTGATCTCTTTGTCTACGAACGGTACATTTTTCATTTTAAATGGTTGTTAATTTTTTTTTGGGGGGGGGGCAGTGACGAGATGCTGGAACATAAAACATGTGCGTAAAGGAAAAACAACACCTAACAACAGTGCCTGTTGTACATAAACAATAAGAACAATGCCTATTAACTCGTCGCGGAATGTTGGAGATCTGGAACGCCGCAACCAGGGCATCATTTTGGAGGTCTCTGTAGGATTCGTAGCCAGCTAGGTCACCCTCTTTCCCGAAAATTGTTGTTCTGCAGGACTCGTCCATTTTAGCGCATAATATCCCTCGTTAACAGGCATGTAATTTCAAGAATAGCCGGACATGTTGCAGAAGAAAGTGCTTACATGTGAACAGCTTGGTTACATGTAAGCACTGCTGGTTACCACTGATAAATTAAATATATTTCCATGATCTATGATGTATGGTATATATATATATATATATATATATCGTTGAAATTAATATATTATGATGACGTAAAAGAAATTTAAAAGTCTCATTTGATACACGGTTTTTTTATCTTGTCAAAAAGCTGCAAACTTTTAAAACTATCCTAAAAAAAACCTTAGTTGACACTTGTTACAGGGGAAGACGCCATTGTGTCTGTGCGTATGAATGACTGTGTGGATGGGTGAATTAATAGCAAAGTGCGAAATATCTTTGGAATCGAATATTCATGGCGGGGCTGCTGGAAGCTCTTAAGGGGATTTAAGTCACCTGTTAATTTCCATGTTTGTCATTACAGTGTTTGAGTGCAGAACAGCGAAAAAATAGTATTATATTCGGCAGAGAGTAAAAGAAGAAAAGAAATACATACAGCGAAACGTGGAAGTATTTTGGGTTTATGCGTCATTAGTCTTGACTTATATGGCATGATTTTAGGTTTCTGTGGCACTATTTCGTGTTTACAGGAAAATTTTAGATCAGCTCTGTGACATTTGTAAGTTTTGTCGGTGGTCTTTGTTTCACCATCCTAAATTTCCTTTCCCGTTGGTCTTTTCTCAGCAGAGGCTGCCCTCGACGGTGATCAGTTAAATGCCTTCGATCCCGTACCATACTAAACCTGAGGATGAGGATTAACCCTCGCTGTTATATGGGCGTCTGCTTAACGTTTTGCGTACGACCCCTTCTCCCCGGCCATTTCCACACCGCTCGCCTCAGAGCGTCGCGGAAAAAGCAGCGTGTTGCGCCTGACGATATCTCGCGACTGGTACCTCGTTTTAAGGTCTCAGGTCCAACGGTGACCTTTTAGGTCGGGTCAGGGGTCAGGTATTGGCAGAAAGTGTTGCTTTTCGAGTTTGAGCACTAATCAGCCTCAAAAATAAAGATAATGAAGCGAAACGGATATCATAGTGCTCGGCATTCAGTTATGAGTTCATCTCTACCCACGTGATTGTATTTAACCCATAGTGTCCGATTCGGGTCATGCTAGGTCAGTCTTTGTCCAGCGGGGTCGTCGGCTTAAATGGGCTCTCGGAGCTGCACAAGTTTTTTGCAGATAACGGTAGATGCTGAGGTAAGATTTGGCATCTCAGTTAAATAACACTGTTGTCGAATTATATCAAGAGATCATCTGACGTCATCCAAGACCATCTTAAGTCATCCAACGTTATCTGAAGCCAGTGGCATAGAATACTCACGGATTATCTTAAAATTGCGAGTTAGATGTGTTAAAGCGTTTTTTTAGGCGGTGTCCACCACAGAATATGATTTCTCGGTATGGGCGCGATACGACCATGCAGTCAATGCGCCCTGAAACCCCAATCACCACCACCACATTAGGCATGTCATGGTATTGCATCAGGGGGCCCAGCAACCGGCGTCGGAACAAAAGTGAGGCCTTCTCTGCATTTCGCCCTCTTTTCGTGAAATAGAAAGTAAATGGCGCCAAATTTATATAATTCGACTTCATACAGCTCAAACGGTTGAAATACACAGATTGTTTTCAGTGACATGTTTCCTATCGCATTTCCAGAGATGAAAAGTAAGGTGTTTCGCGCCGCAGCTCATGACCTCAGGTTACATTCTTGATAATCCCGACAGTGAGTGTAAGCCTGGGATATATATATATATATATATATATATATATATATATATATATATATATATATATATAATATGTATGTATATATATATATATACAATACATTTATATGCAACAAAATATATATCAATGGAATCAAAATTGTTATGTAAGATATATATATATATATATATATATATCATCTTATGTACATATATGTTAGCCTACATAACATGCAATTTTGATCCCATTGATGTAGATTTTGTTGCATTTGTGCACTCCATCCGTCTTACAGTAAGATAAAAATGAGACCGTTGTCAATCGGCCGTGTTGGTGCACGTAAACGGTTGACATGATTACCATTATGACGTCATAGCTCGTTACCATGGCAACGCACAGGAAATTTTTTTACGTCAAAAGATACGGAAAAGGTGCCCCTAAGCGTACACGACGGTTGAGATGGATCAGACAAATCGTTGGAAAGCTATCTCCAGAATACATCTGGAAGGGATGGCATTACCCCTTCCCCTTTCTGGGCGAGGGTTGAATTCATGATTATTTTATTTTCTAAGAAAACAAGTAGTACATGCTGATTTTGCTCGCTGTCCATCCCGTAAATAAAAAAGACGTACTAAAAATGAATAAAAAAAAATGTTGGCCGTGGTCTCGAAGAAATGTTTCCAGCTACTTTGTCAGAAGCTTTGCAAACCCGTAGTGTGAAAGGTCTCCTGTTCGGGTCCGGGTAATAGCGACATTTTGCCGCCCTCCCTCGCGACAATTGGGGTAAGAACATGTGATGCCTTGACAGTGCAAGGCGTCTATAGGGAACCCAACAACCGTAACGCTTTTTCTGTGTAGCGGAGATAGTTCATATCCGGATAGGGTTTTCTGACCTCTTACTTAAACTTAGCACGAATAGGACTGAAGTGCGTGCATGCCATAGAACTGTGGTTATTGGTGGAAAAATACTGCATCTTATGCCTAGCATAAGCGTAATCTAACATCACGTGGCCGAAGGTTAAAGAGCCAGTTACGTAGAAATGAAAACATGACAAAAATGATGCTAAATGAAATCCTTGGGCCTTTTATGATCCCATGTATGTATATGTTTGCATATGTATATGTAAAACGATGTATTTGGTTAGCCTAATATGATTCATTTTACACGGTTTATTCTCCAGGAGTGCAAAAACTTACTGTGCGAAACCCAAACCGTAGGTCTCAGGAACTTTAAAATGTTATATCGGTGTTGAGCGCCTACGGCGGCCCCTGGGACCAAATTGTGCCCAAATCTTGGAGACGAGTGTCTGGAATTGCCCTACAGACTGGTCGCTTTGTTGTGAAATAACCCCGGCTAAAAGGCACTATGTGCACACATTTACATGTACATAGATGTAAATGGTGTCGTTGGAAAGTCGGCGTTTAGACCGAATGGTCGCTGCTTTGACAATTTTGACGAGGAAAATGTACGTTTTATATGCATGGCGGCAGACAACAGTAGCTTTCCTGCCAAACAAAGCTCCGAAACTGAGACGCTTTTCTCCTAAGGTAGGCAGCTTCGTATTACTGCTGTATCTTTGCGCGGTATATCTAACGTGCCTTTTCTCCGCAGTGACGCAAGAAGAACCCAAGACAATGAGTACGGATTCTGAAGTTTATGTTGTGCCAGGTATTTATTCATAATCCTGCAATATGCTCGGGGCTTATAAGACATATGTGTTTGCTGGGACTACTGTCAGCGCTAGTAGTTAAGACTTACAAGGACGACCGTTCTACGCTTTCGCCAGGATCCATTTACATATGATTTTTGGACGGGTGCGATATTTATTGAGCCATCAGCGGTAGTGTTCCATGGCTGCCGGGGGAATTCGTAGCGATGCCGACGGTCCGAGGCTCATCGAGGCGATGGAAATTGAGCCCGTGCGGTCGACCTAGCTTTGCCCTTCGCGAAACCGAGGTCACCGGGAAAAGAACGTTCGTTATCGTCGGGAGCGTCCCAGTGATCACGTCGTCAACTGCTGCCAGACCAGTGCAGCTCGAGCGCGAAACGTTACCCGAGGCACGCGGAGTTTAGAGCGTTACCACTGACTGATTGGAAAATCGGCGAGTGAATGACTGGTGTTGTGCCGTGACAGGGGACTGTCTGTGCGCCCTGGACGACCGGCACCTGCCGGGGAAGGGCACTTGTGAACGGTCCGGATACATCTACTCCTGTCTTGTGGGACGGGTGCACAGAACGTCACAGCAGGATGGGGTAGGTGTCGCTTGGACGCGTGATTCTTTCATGCGTCGTGTTTCCTGTGTCTCATCTCGCTGTTTGGGTTATGGTTGACATGTTCTTCTTCTTGGCGAAATTTATGGCGAAACACCAGTCCTCTTGGTTATGCTACTGATAAGTAAGCCTCCAAAGTGCGTGTCCCATTGGTTTCTTAATTCGACTTATCAGAGGCTGAGCATTTTTGTCCTGAACGTACGTTGGCGGGAGGGAAGATCATATGACCTGAGCAGTGACTGTGCCCTACGTGTGCAAAAGTGCCGAGTACCGATTTACCTCCGAACACTTGAGACTTGGCGTTTTACGGTTGCATGGTGCATAACATATGACACATGGCGCGAAAATCCGGCTCGTGCTGTTTTACGGCCGGCTGCCTGTGTGTTTGTGGCAACAGGCGGTGCTGGTGGAGGTCCGCACTGGTCAGGAGCAGAATATGGTGCCCGCAGCCGGCTCCGTCGTCACGGCAAAGGTCAGCTGACAAAGCCTTCCCGGCCCCGACAGTTCCCACCAAGCTTGCTGCGCTTACTAAAACATTAATGACGCCATTTGTCGTTTTGCCTTGATGTCGCAGCTCGTTAAACATTAAGCGAAGGCAGCGTGCTGCCTTCGCTTGTATGCCTTTATGTTATGCTTTATGTTCATGCCATTTCCTTAAGTTGCATCGCCTGTTTCATAGCTCTTTTAGGCTCAAATTGGTGCACGTTGTCGACGTATTTTATTCTGAATCGCAAGAATGTAAAATGGGGTCGGCCCCAACCACTGGAGGTACCTGTTAACCCGGAACCAATGACATCTAGCAAAAGTTGAGGACAGCAACGTGCCATCGTTAAATCGGCATTCGCTCGCCGCCAGTTAAAGCTCTTGTGCCGTCTCGCGCAGTGATTTTGACTCTGGTCGCTCCAGGTGACTTACGTCAACCCGCGCTTTTGTCGCTGCGAAATTCTCTGTATCGGCGAGACGGTTCTCAAGCACAAGTTCCGCGGCGTCGTGAAAAAGGAAGACGTTCGCGCCACAGAGCGGGACAAAGTCAAGCTGTACGAGTGTTTCCGACCAGGTGGGCGTATGGAGGAAAACGATTCCACTCGTTTTCTCCGACAAGTTGACTCGAGGTCTGTTAAACAGGTCTGATTGCCGCGGCTTGCGTTACGGGCTTACCACGAACCCAGCCGACAGGCACTTTGCACTGCACGCCATTAGACATTACGGGTAAAGAATGACTCTTGGTCTGATTGTCATGGATGTGACAAGGCCATTAATTGACTCTGTCTGAAATCCCGTCACGAAGTCAACGTCGTTATTCTTTTCACTGAGGAACGATAGGGCTTTTTCAAGTGCTCATGTCGACTTGGGTCGGCACATTGTGGTGCTGTACTGGTTGCGTGGAGACCAAAGTCGGCAGAGGTTTCCTGTCTTGCAGGTCATGTTGTAAGGTCATGGTTTGCATGGTGGTCGACTCTGCGTGGTGGGAGTTTTATCCTGTTCGAGTTGTACCTGCCTACTGCGTGTGTGGGTGGCACGAAGCTGCGTTGGCGGGGCATGTGAACGTGCGTCGGTGGTATCATGCTCCCATCGTGCAGCAGCTATCGAAGGTGTGCAGTGCGACTGGGACGCAGTTCGCCACAGTGGCTGTGCTGTGCGCGATGGGACTGGGGCACAATCTTGTGCACTGGTTGTACTGCGCCCGGCTGAACCAGTTCACAGCCCGGAGCAGTGACTGTGCATGCACGGGTCGTGCGGTACCGGGGCCTGACGCGCCGATGTGTGCCGCCGCAGGAGACGTCATCCTGGCCAAGGTGGTGTCGCTGGGCGACGCGCTCTCGTACGTGCTCTCCACGGCCGAGAACGAGCTGGGCGTGGCGCTGGCGCACAGCGAGGCCGGCGCCCTGATGGTGCCCGTCAGCTGGACCGAGATGGCCTGCCCGCTGACGCAGGCGCGCGAGCTGCGCAAGGTGGCCAAAATACCGCCCGAGGACGTGGCGTCTCGCGTGGCCCGCTCGGCGGCGCTGGGCGCCACCGCAGGCTGATGAGGCGCCGCTCGCCCGCGCTGTGACGCTCCGTCCGCGCTGTCTCGTCGGAGCACGTGCACGGTACGTGCTGGATGCTGGTGGGAAAGCGTGCTTGTTGTCGGACGGAAGTGGTGCTGAGCGGCATCACGTTCATGCGGGCAGCATCCGTAGGCGCCGCCAGAAGATGAACGTGGGACTTTACCCCCGGAACTGCAATGGCTCCTTCCCCATCAACGTCCGTGCGCAGCTGCGTCGTGTTTCCGCGAAAACTGAGTGATGGAAATCCTGATTCATGCCGAAAGCATGGGACCGGTACCTGAAGTGTGTTGGAAGATTTCTGCCACAGTCATGCGATACCTTGAGTCCTGAATATATTTTTTGTGATGAGTTCTACAGAGTAACACCGTAGACGTACCGTAGAGATACGTTTGATGTATGTCACATTGCGTCTGAGGCGACACATCGCGGTGGGTCCTGAACTCAAGGTCAGCCGTTTGCCGCCTGATCTCCGGATCAGGTCAACAGGGCACCCCGCGCAGCCAGGAGTTCACAGTCGACCCTGCCCAGCTGGCTCGGGTCGGGCCTGGTGCCGGTTCGGCGGCGCGCCTCAGCGGACGATAAAACGCGGCAGCACTCGCCGGCGACAGCCTGTATTGTCGCAGCGCCGCCGGACGGCGGCTCCGCCTGGGGCGCCGGACGGCCCGGCGCGCGGCCCCGCCCCGCGCGGCCGGCCGCTCCGCCGCCGTTGGCACACAAACACGAGCGCACACTGGAATGCAAATAAATAACGTGCATGGTACAGAGGTGGCGCGGGCGCCGCCGCCGCCGGCGGTCTGTCGGGGTGCGGTGGACAACGGTCCGGCGGCCGGGACTCACGACACGGGCCGTTACGAGGGCAGCCCGTCCTGACGGCGTACACGCGCAGCACAAACAGGTCCGGTCGTCATCGCAGCTACATCTCTGCCACTGGTTACCCCTCGCTTCGGCTGGCTGCTGCCTGAGTTTTGGATAGTCGGTCTGGAAAGGGAACGCCTGGACAGCACCAGTGCACCGGCCGGACTTTGTCGCGAGACCGCCGGCCGTTGGACATGAGAGTGACCGGGAGCACCCGGAGTCGTACGTCGCCTGACCCGGCGTCTCCGAGACGAGACATGCTGGACCCCCGGTCATCGCCCAGCGCCGCAACTCGGACGCGCCACCAGCGCCCGAGCGACGACACGTGACCCAGAGGCGGGGTGGGCGACAAGGGAGACCCCGGCCTGCCGGACGTGACGTCACCAGATCAGTGGGGGCGCGGACATGTCCGAGCGCCACCGGCCACGCGAGCGGCCGCCGCGGCTGTGGAGACCGGCTCGCCGCCGGCCACAGTGAACACTCAGACGCGGCGGCCGGCCGGACGGCGCCGGAACGGCCGACGCCGGCACACCCAAGCCTACACACAACGAACACTACAGCTACCTACCGATGTGGATGTGCGATGACGTTTTGATTAGGACGCTGATATCGACGCGGCGGCGCCGGACGCCGCCGGCCGGCCGGGGGACAGCCCGGCGGCTCGCCCAGGGAGAGCTACTGAGACCGGCGGTCGCCTCGTCACGCTGCGGGCGGGCTCCGTCCTTCGGGGACGGCGCGCGCTGACCGGCCGGACTGACCGCCGGCGACAGAGTCCCGCCCGGGGCCCCAGGGAGATACCGTCACACGTCAGAGCCCGAGACTCAAGGAGAGCCGAGAGTCCGTCACACGTCAGGGTCCCGGACTCCGGGGAGCGGAGTCCGTGACGTCAGGGCACCGGACTCGAGGGAGGACCCGACAGTCCGCCACACGTCAGAGTCCAGGATTCCAGGGAGTGGAGGAGAATCCGTCGCAGTCAGAGTCCGGAATTCAAGGGGGCGGCCGAGATTCCACTGAGCTTCATAGACGACCCTGGTACGACAGAGACAGGGTGATCAAAGGGGCATGACTGAGACGCCTCAAGATCGGCTGAATCAACTGGTCCGGATGGAATGGCCTGCCCTAAGGTTGGTAAGCCGCGCAGGAAGTGGTCGGGAGACTGAGTAGACCAAGCGCATAAATGGACCCATGCCTGCCAAAAGGTAGAGGTTGAAGGCTGCCTGGACGTCTGTGAGGAGGGTGCTGGGAAATCATCTTTCGGGCAGTTGCCAATTGGATGTAGAGGCATGGGAAACTGCTTCCATGCCTAAACACATGTTACATCCTGTTCTGCCGGGCATGCATCAACTCGCAGAGGCTAAGTGCTCTCCACTCGTACTTTTCGGAAACGCCCAATTCTTTGAACTGTTTTCTCCCTGTTTCAAAAGACGTTTTAGAACTGAAAGAAGATGGACGATTGTCGGGTCTCGACTCAAGACCGATGTAACATTACCGAAACGCAATCACTGGCCTACTCGGTAGGTAATATGAGCAAAACGTGTTCACCCCACATCAATCACCTACGGGGGAAGGTTCGGACCAGATTCGATCTGCATCGAGTCAAGCGTGTAGCACAGTTGTCATTTTGGAATTGAGACGCGAATTCGGCTGACTTGAGAACCCAACTTCACAGAGCGAGTGCACATGTTGGAGAACCAGTAACGCACGGCCGGCACTTTTTCAGGGACTTCTTTTGCTGACAGTGACAGTCAGAAAATGCGGAAAGTTTGTCATGGTATCAAGCCAGCCGACCCCTCCAAATGTGTTCACGACCTTGGGTCGCTGCACTTCGGAATGGATGGCAACAACCTTAGGCCGACCGTCTCTAGAGCTGGTAGCAATGACTGGGTTATTCTGCTCTGGAAGAAATATTGGGGCAACATTCGGTATAATCGGTAATGGCCTTTGGTCCCCAAGCTCGAAGATTCATGGCAACCAACAGGCTCAGGTTACTCAGTGCAATTCCAGAATTGATAGCAATGGCCCTCGGTTCCCAAGTTCATGCTAAATGACAATGAAACACTCAAATCCAAAATGGATGGTACTGGGCTTGGGCCATTCTCTGCTCATCAGCTGGTAATAATCAAAAATCAGTCAGCTGCGCTGTGACTTTTGCAGACCCAGGATCAAAGATGGCAATAGCTAACAAACGACAGTAAACAGCTAGCAGCAGCCTGGGGTCGTTTAATAATAGTTATCGGTGACCTAGGGTCAACTTGTTGGGACTTCCGGACTCGTCTGTGACGGCCAGTCTGACAGTGACCTGGGGACAGTCAGAAACAAAACCTTGTTCACCTTATCCATGTTATCTGACCTGGGGTCGGATAACTGCAGAAAAGCTGTCAGTGACCTTGGGCCTTCACATCCAGAATGGCAGAGTCCACGATTTCAGTGCTTTGTCAGGTCTGAGTTTAGTCACTGGAGTGATAAGTTGGCAGACTCGTGACCAGACCTGCGGCGTTTTTTCTTGGTCGCCCGGGACAGGCCCGGCGGCCTGTCCCGGGCCGCCGAGGGACGGAGGCGGATCTATGATCCATCTTCAGACGAGATGGGAGCTGCCTGGGGCCAGTGAAGCGCGGAACTGAAGCGACCTAGTAGCGGTCCAAAGCAGAATAACTGACGGCGTTGGCCGGGGATCTGTGCGCAGTTACTGCTGACCTTGGGTCACGCAGCTGGAACACGTTTAGCGACCTTGGGTCAGAAAGTGGAGGCACATTGATCTGGCGTCTCGTTGAGGATCACCCGTCAGGGCTGGGTAATTCGGACAAGCCGTGTTCACTGGTAACCAACCAATGGGTTGCAACGGCACGGTAAACATCGTCCGCGACAGAGGACCTTCCACGCTCATATACATGGCTGGGAAGGTCAAGGCGCGATCTGGTCACCAACAGACGGGATTCCAGAGCAAAAGATTTACCGACGTCGAAATCTGGAGCTCGGAAACAATAGGTCCTGGCTGAGCGACGTGCCAAGTGTGGTGCCAACTGTGCACCAGGCCGACGTGCTGTCTTCAGAAATCGCCGCAAAAGTGAAGTCCTTCGATCTCTGGCCTCTCGGATGACCGTCTCATCAGATCTACGGTGCCGCTTGGAGCGCCGAGCACGAAAACACAGTCCGACAGTCGACACAACACCAGGCCCCGGGCCGCGGGCGGAGCGGCGGCCGAGACCCACTCTTCGTCCCCGAGATCACATTCTGGTGCCTATCAGATAGGCCAGTCTCTAAGCTCTACGCATTGGATGCCTGTTCCTTTGTAAGGATTCTCACACTTTCACTGGACCCCGGTGGCGGAGCCGAATGCGCTCGTGGTGTTCGAGAGCTCGACATTTAGGGCCTGGGTGAAGACGTGTCCGGGCCGACTAGTCTAGCTAAATCGGAAAAATATGCCCCTCTGGGTTCTAATGGCCGTGCAAAACGCCGTACAAAGCGGTTTACAAAGCTGCGTGCAGTCGTGGACCCGGCTGTCAGCGCCACATCCTGCCAGCAGGGTCGTCTTCGCCGGAGCTCTTCGAGCACCCGAAGCGCTATCACACTGCGATCGCCGCGCGTTTGGTGGGGCGGCGCTGCCGTCGCCTCAGTCGGCCGGTCTCCGGCCGTTGGTGGCGGGCGGCGGAGAGCCAGGCGGCTCCAGCTTGACGCGGTGGCACGGCTCCGTCTTCAGCTTGCCGGCCAGGTTGGCCGGCTGCAGCAGCTGCGACATGGACAGGGCCGGGTTGGCCACGGCGATGATGGTGCCGGCCGGCCGAGGCGATCACCTGCGGCGAACGGATCGTCAGGACCATCACCAACCCCACCAGCAAGGACACAGGCCGCTAGGGCCGTCACCTGCTGCGACACAGGCCATCAGGACTATTACTTGCAACGTCACAGACCGCCAAGGTCACCACCTGGCGCGACAAAGGCCGTCATTTGCAGCGAAACACACCCTTAGGACCGTCATCTGCAGCGACACGCAGTCGGGACGTGGCTTCTGGCTAAGGACAGCTTCACAGAGCAGTAGGAGACGATGCAGCTACACATGTATCTGAGGAACCACAAGATACCTGCAGCGCCGAAAAATGGTCACGATAAACGAAGACTGTACTAGAGTAGACAGCGAATCGCGTCAATACGTCGCGCAGAAAGAGGCCAGGACTTATGCGGGACAGGATTTTGAAACACTTCTGTCTCGACACGAGAACAGGCTCAAGGCCTTTACTAGAAAAGTGGGCTACACCCGTCCAGGATTTCGAATAGCTGGCAGAGGTCCATAGTTGCTCAGTTTAGGAGATCAGTGGCTCAATTTTTACGGTGAAATGGTAACAAGTAGTGTTTAAGAAGAAGGTACGATACTTCGTACGTTCCGGTTCATTTCCGAAAGTCTCATGGGACTCATCGTTTGTTCCCCGCGGTCGGCTCGGCCTCACGGTCGGCTGGATCGGGCCCTGTCCCTCACACGAGAGATAAACTAGCTTGATGAAGATCTGGCCCGGCACACAGGCGGCGGGCTGCCGCGTGGGATGCCCCAGGATTTTCCGTCTCGTCTCACGATCAGACAGCTCGAGACGAAATATCGAGAAAGGTAATACATTGAGTTCCGTTTGTGCAGCGTTGTCCGCCTTGTCCGATTAGTTTGCCGTAGATGGCGTTAGCATGCGAACAGAGGCGTCTCAGAGGCAACGCCAACCCTTCTGGCATGACGGGTCAGGACGGCAAAAGTACGGGATAGCGGGCGCATTATATGGCACTGCGGACGTTCTACACGTTGGGAGAATTTGGCTCCAGGTTTTCAAGCGTTATGTAACAAGAAAAGGACGGCCATTAACATGGGTCTTTCAGGCTCTGTCACACGAGAAATTAGCCCGCAAAATGAAGGACTGTACGTCCTTATGACACAAGGTGCCAAACTTGCTTGAAACCAGCACACAAGAGAATGACTGAATGTCTTTATCATAAGAATTCCCAAAAAGACTCAGGACATGGCTCCGTCTCAAGTCATTCTGCGTGTCGAATGAGGTTGAAATGAAACACCCTATAAGTTGCTCATAGTATTTAGTGCCAGATGGACACTGAAATACAACAAAAATGCAATGCCTGAGATGTATGGCTCTCCTCAGATCAATATCCATAAAAGAGACGATGGCCCAGGACAGCAAGTCCACACAGTTTCTGCACTCGTGAGCAACATTCTGGTAGCACAGTGGCGGAGGCGGCGCACGATGGGTGACGAAGGCAGGGTCAGGAGGCCGTGTCGACGACAGTGCTGGCGGAGGTGGACATTGGGGACTGCGGGGGAGGTAGGAAGAAAATATCGCCGACAAGCGTGGCGCACGGAACCAATGACGACTGGGGAGGGCCGGAGGGATTGGAGGGTGGCTGGTAACGACCGATGAGGACTATCGAGGGCAAGGACGAATGCAGGGCATTGCGTGCGGCGAACACGGCTTGTGAGGACTGGTGAGGAGCAGGACTAGCAAGACAGGCAGAAGTGGCCGATAAGGACTGCGGAAGGAGGCGGAAGAACATATTCGGCGTTAAGGGAAGCAAATGTGATGGTCGGTGAGGGTTGGGGGAGGCCGGCAGGAGGACAATCTCGGCAGTGAAGATGGTGGCGGTGAGCAGTAAGGACCGGGCAGGGGCAGGAGGACCAGAGGAAGTCACACATGTGGCCAGTGAGGGCTGGGCAGACGACAGGCATAGGGTGGACGGTCGGCGGCGTACCTTGTGTTCCGGGAAGAAGGAGGTGCCGTCGGAGGCAGCGGTGACGGCGGCACCCGGAGGGCACTCCTGACCAGACTGGCTCACCAGGCACCTAGCTACCCGCAAGCCCTCGTCCAAAAGTGTCTCTTGAGCCAGCTACAGAAAGAGAAAGAAGATCAACAGGTTGAGAGACACAGAGAAAGGCGGTGACGGAGGGGAAATTATCCATCACTGCATGATTTTTGTAATGAACTGCCCCTCCTGCTTCCGGTGAAGTCTTCCACTTCAGATTTTCTATTCCGGGTACCCAAATTTTGTACCGAAAATCGGCAGTTGAATGTTGTAGAAGAAAACGCACCTAGAAATAACAGCATTTGGAAACATGGTCAGCTTTGTTATGAACAGGCAGCATTAGAATCAGAGTCCATGCAGAGCAGGCCTTGTTACGTATACTCTGATCCTAAAGCAAGTGATTTCGGATATGAAGCAACTAATCGCCAGACTCCGATCCAGAAGGCGTCAGACGTTCCTCAGCATGTCATCCAGCTACACAACACGACCGCCTTATAGGGGGCTGATTCGCTCCGTCTCCACGAAAGGATAAAGGCCCGTTCCGTTTTCAGGCCCCAGGGCCTGTCACACGCCGGCGGTCCGACTCCACATTCACTGGATCACAGAAACACACACACTCGATGGCCAAACAGTCCAGGCGGAACGCGGCAAACTGGGATAAAATTGCTGTGCAAGGTGTAGCGGTGTACCCAGACATGATTCTCTTGAATCATGAACGTCTGTGTCATCAGTGCCTACCTCTAAACCACCTCTTTCAGCTCTAACGTACCAGGTTTGTCCGATTGTGAATTACAGTGAATTTGACAGGTACAGTGAATTTGCGCGACTTGCCTATTTCCTACATTTCATTTTTAAAACAACGCCTACCAAAACTCTCGAATCCTCAGTACTATCCCATCCACGCTAATGTGGTGGTCTTCGAACACTTCCACAATTAAGTCGTTTGAATCGTGAGTTCTACTCATGTCCCTTTCACCATACGGTCCAAATGCCAAATACGGTTATCAGATCCGTGGTGTATGCGGAGCTAAGAGATGCTCAACGACAGAGCCTGAGAAGACCTGTCAGATCTCGATCATCAGGCGGCAGTGGCACTAACCCATCACGGAACCGGGACGGCACGACGAGAGGCTACATGTTGCTCTTCGCTAAACACCATTATACATCGATTCTGCTAGAGCATATGAAACGCTTCGACGCATAGCAATTTGCCCAATGCTACGTTTAGTTTTATTGACAACCAACAGCCTTAAAGTCGCAGAACCTTGGCAAAACTAACCGCGATAAATCGCAACGAAGACTTCTATATTTTTCACTCTAAACATGACCGCGAAAGAGCAGTCAGGTAAATACTTCTTGGTATTCAGTAATGAAAAATACGTTCATTTCTGCAACCTCCGCATAAGATGCTTTTCCAAAAGGTCCAGTCAACAGAGACAATCTGCAGCCATTCCCACAGCACAGAATGCTTCACTCGAGAGCAATAAGCGAAAAATACAGGAAAATACCGACCAAAACCAGCACGCGAGCTAGATGAATTAGTGCTGGTGCGCCAGTCTCGCTGAGAAAACACGTTATCGTGATGCCATATTCTCAGTACTGAGACCATGATGCGCAGTAGGCACCACGGATTTGCGTCACGGACCCACGTGTCAGAGAGGTGCTGCCTTCCACTGAGTTCTAAGGGGGGAAACGAGGGACCGATCCGAAGGTCAGGGGTTCGAATCCAGTCCATGTTACAAATGTTTTTTAATCAAAGAGGTGCCGCTTTCCATTGAGTTCTAAGGGGGAAGACCAGGGACCGGTCCGAAGGTCAGGGGTTCGAATCCAGTCCATGTTACAAATGCTTTTTAAGCTGTGAAGCCCGCTCTGCTCTCGACGCCACTGGAGGTGTCGTCTGAAGAACCGAGGGGAGAGGACCCACCACGATCTTCTGCCGATATTTGCACACCTGGTGCCGGCAGTGGCCTGAGCTACGCTGGTATTCGCACAGGTCAAGCTCGTCAAAATCGCTGCGCAAAACTAGATTCGTGTGCCGCTGTCACTGACAACGAGCACAGACCAGGCTGGGGAACACCCGTCCCACGGAGACCCAGGGTACCAAGCCTGCCGGATAGCAACCAGACCGAGATCCGGATAATCAGTCTGAGGGAAGGCGAGCTGACAGTAGCCCAAACATTCCAGGTGCAACACAGCACCTTGACGGAGTACCAAACCAGCGGACAAGAAGACTGGCCTACAAGCAGTCGGGATAACGTACCTTCTTCGACAGCCGACCGGCCGTCCTGTCCGGGTTTTCTCGCGACGTCTCGGCGTCTCTCGAGTTGTCACCACCCTGGCCCTGCAACAGAGCGCGTCTCTGCCGAAAAACTCTCCTGCGCCAACGCGACTATTGCTACTCAGCCCGCCGGTGAACGACCTTTTGTCGTATGAGTACAGACTGCGACATATCGGCACAGCTGAAGCGCCGCGGGCTGTCGACTTGGCTTACCAAGCCAACCAGCAACAGCCCACGCCCAGCCAGCCACCATATTTCCATTCTGACTGGGCAGCGACTTTACTAGACTGGCTCAATAATCATAGAGGTTAACGAGCTGCTGTCCTTAGCTGATGGTCTACCGGTCCACATAACCTAATGGTTTCGGACCTAAGCTGACTTGATGGTCGTATATTTGTTACCGTCCTTACCGGCCTCACGATCGGGAGGATTACCCATTACCCATTACCCGTCAGCCTGATTTGCCCGGCGCATTTATCCGCGAGGACTTACCGGAGGCGATGCTGCACTGCTCAGTGAGTACTGCGAATCGTCGTCATAAAATTCCATGCAGGATTTGTACGACCTGTAACACGGAGAAAAGACGTTTTTTCGCTGTGGTTCACGGGAACTACATTTAAAGTAAGACATTCCTTTTCTTTGCCCCAATGTCCACACAAAACGGCGGTCGTCAACTGGAAACAGGGACAATGAGCAGCCTGTAGCACTCGCGCCAAAGAATACACTGATGCTTTTTCCGTCTGTACGATAGCCAATATAACGCTACAGTGCTCACAGCAGTTGTAAAGGGTGCAACGACGCAGACAGGGGCGTCAGTTTCTGTAAATGATTGGGTGGGCCGAGCCGTGGGCCCGACAACCTAACCTCCCCCAAATGTAGGTTTTTCAATGGATTTAGCGCATTTGATTTTGATAAATGGATATTTTTGAGTTTTTATTACTGTTTTCAAATAACAAATTCCGTATGTTCCATGTATAGATATAAATCTATGTATAAATATATATATATATACATATATGTATATATATATAAGATAGAAAGATAGATACATCACTTTATGGCTTGTTCCATACTTTCTGCCTATCTTTTACCTACTGTGGCCGTTTCTGTCGTTATTTTTGCCCAGTTACCTTTCAAACTGGCAGAAACTATTGGAGGGGCCCAAACCAACATTGGACGGGTCCAAATCAACACTGGGTGGGCCAGGGCCCCCTCGGAAGAATACAAATGGACACCCTTGGACGCAGACGTTGGGTACAGTGGTACATAGTATAGCGAAGCAGACGTCATGTTATGGGACTTCATACATGGTGGTGTAGCGGTGCAGACGTCCTAAACGGTTTCAGAGTCCTCACTGATGCGTCAGGTTATGGGCGTCGAGCTGAAGAGGGTGCACTTACATGCGTATCAGACTGACGTAAATCTTTTTTTAAAGCAGTGTACAACGAATGCGAACGAGTGTTTTCATGAGTGGTCAACCACAGATGGAATAACTACTTTCGGCTTCAAACACACACACAGAAATGGCCTCATAAAGCGGCACGGACCATTGTGCGAAGCTCCGTTTATCTTTATGAAGCTCCAGGCGGCTTTCTGGGACGTACAGTCGGCTACTCTGTGGAGCTAGGGGCTGTTCAGTGGAGCCGCTGTGTCCTCTGTAGAGCTATAGTCAGCTCTGTGGGGCTAAGGTCAGCTCCTTTGTGACGCTACAGTTTGGCCTGTGAAGCCACAGTCAGGAGGACTGGTCTGTTTTTGCAGTTTTTCTTGTGCATACTGGATGTCCAGGGCCGTGTGGCAGGCACGCAAAAACTGGCCGTGTGCAAAAAAACACGGCCGAAAGGGAGTAGGGAGTAGGGAGCAAAGCAGCGGGTGAGAAAGGGAGCCCGAAAGAGGGAGGGAGGGAAAAGGTAGGAACGCGAACGCGCGGGAGGGCGTGGGGGAGTGGTCAGGAAGAGAAGTTCCAGTGAAAAGCGGGGCAGTGGGTCGGACGGCAAGTCCGAGTGAAGTTGCGGGACGGAGGACGTCAGAACGAGAACAAAGGACCGGCCAGGATGCGTGGTAAATTGCATCCTCTGTTTGCATCGACCGTCACCGACCCGTCCTTCGCCTAAACTTCCTGAGACATGCATCTCCTACCACCCTTTGTAACCCTGAATTATTCTGCTCGACGTCACGACAACACTAAATGGTTCTTGGTCACACAGCATTCTCACCATGAAGTCACTTCGAATCTGGAGTATTTTATACTTGCATCTCCTACCATGAAGCACGTCGGAACGATCTGAAGTCTCTCGGTGACGCTATCGTCGGCCGTGGCATGATTCATCCTTGCATGATTCATGTCTCTCCCTTGCTAGTTATCGCAATGTAAGTCGCTCCGGTCTGGGGTAAGAACGGCACCAGGCCAAACCGACTTCCCGCCGCAAGTTGTCCCTGGTGGTGTGGTCCGTTTGTACAGTCCCCTGTTCCGGTGTGGCTGTCTGGCGGCGTGGTGCCTGTCTGCGGCCGCCCTTGTTTGCGGCCACTGCTTAGACCCACTGACGGCCGGGGTGGCTGATGTCCCTACATGGGGCCCACCCCTGTCTGCGGTCTCCAAGCCCCGGACCCCCTGCCGGCCAGTGTGGCTGTCTGATTGCGTGGTGCCCCTGTCTGCAGTCCCCCAGTGCGGACCCCTCTGCCGGCCGATGTAGCTGTCTGACGGCATGGTGCCCCTTTCTGGGGCCGCCCCTGTCCGGAAGGGGGGACCGCGGCCCCTGCCGGGACTCCTCTGCCGGCCGATATGGCCGTCTGGCGGCGCGGTGTCCCTGTCTGGGGCCGCCCCTGTCTGCGGTCCCTCCGCCGGCGGGGGCGGCGGCGGCCCGGCGGCCCGGCGGCGCGGCCGGCCAGCTGCAGACGGGCCGTTTGAAGCGGTGCCGCCTGCAGGCGATCGATATCGGCCGCGCGGGACCGTCGGGCGGCCGCCGCGCGCGGTCGATGCCGGGCCGGGCCGGGCCCGCCCGCCAGATGACTGCCGGCCGACGGGCGGCGCCGCGGCCGGCGGCCCCACCGCCCGGGCCGCCGCCGGCCAAGATTCCCGGACTTCCGCCGGTTAGCTCCCGTTCCGGGACCCGCGCTCAATGGATGTGGACTTGCGAAACGCTCGTGACGTGGTCGTGCTTCATGGGATGAAGATTCGCGGACTGTTGCTGCCGTCAAGAGTATCACTTGTGACACAAGGAACACTCCTTACACTGCTCGCCAGTACGACCCGAAATGACAACAGAATGCAGGAAGCACGGGAAGTCGAACATCAAATGTGGCAAATGACACTCCTCACAAGGACAGCAACTGGGAAACTGGGAGATAACTGACATCATGAAGCCTACTTCATCCACAAGCGTTTCGTCCGACCATATCCGATCGGAACGTACCAGAAACGACAACAAACTGATGGTTAAGTACAAGTTGAACATCAAGCTGGGACAGGAAACGCTCCCCAGTATGACAGGAATCCCAACATTTTTGAGATCAGTTAAAGCATTTTTATTTACATCAGTTGCAATATTATTATCCTCAGTACCTGGAGATGGATAAATGCAACCAGTCGCTGAGCACGCCACATTTTTGTCACGGACTACCCGAAACGTCGAAGTCGTTTTTACAGAACTGGCAGGGTGAACTCGTTTTATCCATGAATGCTGTATTTTTTCCGTCCGAAATTATGAAATCATTTTTGTTGTGGTATATTTATAGGATATACCATCTGGTGAAGTGCAATGCCTACCACAATATTCGAAGTGTAACGAATGCGTCGCTTTGGCCGTCATCCTGAGCCTCTCAACTTGCTTGATTTAATTGGCGATGATTCCCTGTATTTCACACAAATCTTCCAATTTCTGGCTGAAATTGGCTTCTCTGACATCTATTCGCCCATCTAGCTGAGGCCGATAGTCTGTGTTCACTGGCTTTCTGCAACCAATCTTTCGTTTCCTTTTTGCTCCCTGCATGGATCCATAGTCATCAATACAAATGCTAGAAGAGTTTGCTAGTGAGTTTCTTGACTCTGCTCAGTAACACATTCGTTTTGGGCGCGATATGACCAAGCAGTTGATGCGCCCTAAAGCCCAAATCACTACCACCACTAGAGTATTTTTCATCTGGGAATAGCAATAACAGCACTTGACCGAGTGGTCTCGGTATATTTTCACGATCGAACGCACCAAAGCGCGGGCAGAAGAAATTTCTCAAGGGCTTACAGCTAACCAGACCGTTATCTACGTGTCACTTTCACACAGCTTGGTCTTTCTGCGACGTCAACAACTTCGTCCATTAACATTCCAGTATATGCAGGGATAATAGCTGATCTGCATGCTGGACAATTTTAGGTTAAAGTTTCGAGCGGCTTCCTCTCAACAAAGATCTAGTGTGGTGCCCCAACCATATATCTTCTCATAAATCTACGTGAAATGAGCTTTCGCATTCGTTTTTTACGCAGACTGCATTATCCTCGTCATAAAAAAACATCCATATCTCGCGCACTAATGCCCTGAACCACTATACCCCGCACAGTAAAACTGCACCCACTGGACTGCAGTAGGCTGCACCCAGTGGGCCGCCGTACCGGAAACTGTTCAGATCAGGTGGTACCGGGTGTACCACTCCGCCGATTTTGCACCCAATGGACCTGCTGTACCGGGCACTGCACAGTTGGGCTGGTACCAGGTGCGCCACTATGCCCACGCTACGTGCACTGGACCGCTGTAACGGTCGCTGCAGCGCCGCCCAGCTGAATCATTGTGCCCATATCGTGTTGCCAGGACTTAGGCGTAATCACGCCGGACTGTACTGCTAGAGTTTCTGTACCACTTACTGAAAGCAAATAACTTCCGCCTGTGACCGGCCACGGCTATGTTCACTGAGCGACACGAAAAAAAATTGTGAGAGCCCATTTGCAATCCATTTGCAATTCCGTTCCCTTTGCAATGTGAAGAGGGTGCAAGGGTTACGTCGCCGCACATGATGGCAAAGCATATTACTTACTGAAACATGATTCGCCCTTTGTCTCTCGTCTTTACTTTGTACTCTGTACATATTAACACAATAAGCATCAGCTTAGGCTGACAAGCTGTAGTCTGGGATGCTATCCCGCAAAACACGCCATCTCCTTTCCGAAACCATAGACGTGACAAAGGTATAGAGTGAGCGACGTTACCCCCTTTGTCTCCAACATGCAGCGATACGGCTGACTCCGAGAGGAAAAATAGTCTAAAACATGCCAGTATTTCCCTCGCCCAGTCTTCCCAGGTCCTACACAGGTCCCACGTAACAGACGGACGGGGTCACCTTGTCCCTCTTTTGCCTATCACATTACCCCGGACTGAAACCAAAACGGGGCTGCAGTAGCTACAGATACACCACTGGCGAAGTTTGGAACGAATTACGAAAGCGATGATTACGAAAGCGAACTAACGAAAGCGATGATAGCAACGGCGGCTAGTTTTAGCCCACCTTAGCGACAGATACACCAGCGGTGAAGTTTTGAAATAAACAAGGTATGATGTCGCAGAGGCCAGCTGATTTTATCCCACACTGTCGAGAAAAGAAACGGAATTTATCTCTACGAAACACATTACTCAACGCAAAAATCTCGAGTGTAAGAGGAAAGCCTGTCAGGGCTAACCTAGCTCACGCTTTTGACAGTTTAACTAGGACTTTTTACAAGTACAGTGTCTTTCTGCGCAACGATGACAAAGGACAGGGACCCACTTGTCTTTCATCGGCTAGAATCACCTGATGCGGGGCGCTTGTACGACAGCTGTCGTCTTTCGCCAAGACCTTCGATTTGGTTAATACGAGTACGAGTTCGTGGTGATGATAATCATCGACGAAATTAACGGCGTCATTGATAATCTAATTCCTTAAGGTTTCAACAAGAGCAAAATATCCATGCACACTAGGAAAACTTCCGTAAGTAACCCAGCTGCGAGGTCAAAACCTCAGCTTTCTCAGCATTTCTTCAACCAACCCTACAAAAAACAGGTCTAACGTGCTTTAGCAGCCCGTACCAGGTACCGAAACCGGCCTAGGCATATCCCCCGCCGCAGACCCCCGCGTGTGTGCCCCTGGGTGTGAGTGCGTGAGCAGATGAACGCTGGTGTCGACACGAGGCCGAGCCAGAGACGGCCAGGGAGGCCGGTTGGCGGCGACTCACTGTTTGTTGTCCTGGAGGAGTTCGCTCTGTTCGGAGAGCAGCTGGCGCTGCTGGGCCTCCACGCTGTCGATCTGCTGCTGCAGGGTGGAGGGGGTGGCCGGCTCCCCGGACGTCGAGCCCGGCTCCTCACCCCGCTCCTGGAGCTGGCGCAGCTCCTCAGCACGCTCCATGAGCTGGCGCAGCTCGTCGGCTATCTGGTCCAGCCGGTCCTGAGGCGGCAAATGACTTCTGAATTCCCGTTCTGCACTGGCAGGCAAAGCCCGCGCCCTAAACGACGTAGCAAATGACTTAAACGTATTTCCTTGTTGCCGCGGACGCTGACGGCAGTCTGGCGGACGCTCACGCACTCCGTGGCGTGTTCTCACCGTCTCGCCGCCGCGCGGGCGAGTCGACTCCGAACGCACCTGCCTGTTCCTCCAGCCCATGTCGCCGCTCGAGTCGGGAGGCGAGTCGGAATCCCGCCGCAGCCGCTTCCCTCCTGCCATCTCCTCGGCGCGCAGGTCCCGCGGCGAGAAACACTGCGCGCCCTGCGACCTGAAGGACGGACGGCTCTCGCGGTCAGAACGACGTTTCTCGGTCCGACGCCCGATCACAGGTCTACGGGAGGTTGTGGTGATGCTGTTATGTAACGTGATGTAATATGACTACCACGGAAAATATACAAAGCTGGCCGGTCATAAAAAATGTGCATAGTCGCCCTTGGCATGTTGTGATTCCATCGCTCGTGAGACTGCATTTTCACACGGGGTATAATGTGCACCGACAGACAAACCCGTTCAGGCTGAAAACTGAGACCAAACAATCAAGGGGAGCGGGCAGAAAGCTCTGCTTTCTAGGCCCTGTTATCTTTCAGCGACTTTTTCGTCGCCGGTTAACCGCAATTCGGGACTGAAGATTACGTAAATGTTTCCATGAAAAGGATCTACCTCGTCTCAAGTAACAATTGACATTGCTCTATGGAAAAAGTGAGGACGCTAAGAGCCTAATCCCGAACGAGGGAGTTTTTCACTCGCCTTAAGACGCCCTTGGTAATGTAGAAGCAGTTAATTGAGGGGCCAGAAAAGTTGGAGATTGATTTCATTTTTACCTGGAGTGGCCCTTGGAGTACTGGTAGCCTGAATTCCTCACCACCTGCCTGGCCAGTGGGAACAGCTCGTCCCGGCGTGTCAGCAGCGCTGGCACGTGAAGACAAATCTGTGCCGCGGCCTCGTTCACCGACACCTGTCACAGCACAGCACAGCCAGCGGTCAGCCGACACCTGATGCAGCACAGTCACCGGTCTGATGGCACCTGACACCTCACAGTCGCCTGTCACCGAACAAAGGACATTCGCCGATCGGCTGACACCAGACACGGCGCAGTCACCAGTCAGTTGACAAGCGACAACGCACAGTCACCGGTCAGCTGACACCTGACACAGCAGTCACCGGTCCGACGACGCCCGACAAAGCACAGTCACCGGTAACTAACTAATTAAGCTAAGTAAGCTAAGTAAGTAAGCTAACTACGCAAGCTACAAACTCACTTCACTGGTTCCATCGCCACTCTTCATATCCATCGGCTACGCCAGTGCATGGCAACATAACGGTAATAAGAAATGGCGTGGAAAAGGTTATGTATTGACCAAGAAAGAGCGCATATTACCTCGTGAAGAGTAAGCGGCTTTTCCGCTTTTCTCTTGCAGTCAAATCTTCCATAAATAGCAGCGTACTCCCGAATCTTGTCCATTCTCTTCGGGTCATCTGGATCCATGCCGAGGACGTACTGAAAACAAGATTTATTTGATGGAAAGTTCACCCAAACGTTCATTCTACACTGAGTAAAAGAGAGCTGTAACCAGTAACGAGATCAGTTGGGGGCCGGAAGGATCAGTGCCCCCTTAGGATAGGGACTCGTCTGGAAAAAACTGGCGGGGGGGCAGGCGTGAGATGACTTATTTAATATGCCTGATCACAAACAACTACATTTATTCTGGATTTAGCACGGCTCATTGACATCGTTCGGAAGGACAGTGGTATTCATTAAATATGCTGTAGCTGAATTCGCTATTACTATTCCTGCATTTGGCTGAAAATTTATGGCTGATTTTGCATACAGACCTGAAGCTAAGCAGCATATCAACAGAATATCTCACATTCCACAATTATTCTCAATTTCCAGCCCTTATATAGCTCCAGCCGTCCATCATAAGGCCTCTTCGCGTCATACATAGGTAGAGACCAAAATTAGTATCTTACGTTTCTCGTAAAATAGCCTGCATCGTGGGGTGAAAAGCAACGCTTGTTACTGCAGCAGACGCCTTCTGTCGTTTTCAGTCCGTTATCAAGGGTTCATTAGAGTGACATGCTCAAAAAACGCATGTATTCTTTTTTGCAAAATACATTTAATCACACAGGTTTAAACCAACGATCGTGGTCAGTACTCAGTGCCCCACTGCTTGTGGCACGTACGGCGACTCTTTAGGCCGTCAGCAAGAGAAAAAAGTCGCACGAGATGTGTGCTCCAAGGGAACATGTGCATTGCGCAGTATGAGCTTTGCATGAACTCTTGGTGGCCGCACGTCCGTGTGAATCCTGAGATGGCCACTAAATAAATCGCACAATGACTTCAGTCGTAGTATTTTCACATTCACCTTCACGTATTTACAGGATGTCCGCACCGTTTGTGAACGACATGGAACAGGTACGCAGCCGTTATGATCATCACATGACAATGTCACTCTGTCCATTGGAATGCAATGCGCCCTGTACAGAAAAATGAATATTGCACTCAGGGACAATCCTCCATCAGCGCTCCTGATCCACACTTTTCCCTCGCAGCGGAAAAACTTTTGTACAAATCCTTGCTCAGGATATACGAGTACACCGAGGATTCGCGCGCGATCTCGTCTATAATTCACTGACATGAACTTGTCTACGGCCCGCCTCGGGTCGGATGCGATGGCATATATAATAAACTATATATGTATGCAGTGAATAAAGTAAAACTGCAAAAGTTTAGTAAATAAGTGCACATTTCAAATTGTATGGGCAGCATCAAACCTTTTATTTTAACCTTGATCTCCCACCCCACTTACGAAAATCCTGGCCACGCTACTGGCTGTAACTGATTAATGAGTATTGTGTCATATGTCTATGACAAACGCAAGGTTGTGGGACAGGATTGTAAATTCCTCTATGACACAGATAAACCTTGGTGACGCAACTGTACACGAAACTAGTAAAATGTATACAAAATAGCAGGCGTACAGCATGAAATGCAAAATGTCCAACGAAACAGAATGCAGTCGCGTACGCAGCTGTACTTGCATCAAAAAAACGAAAACGCTTGCAAGTTTTTCGGCCTTTTTGAAAGCTGAAACACTTGGGAACATCAAACCTTCACCATATCTGGCTGGGCATGGAAAATTGAAAAGAAAACTGAACAAAAAAAAATGCGCAGAGAGGTCCAAGCATGAATTATACGTACGAGCTGTAAGGAGCACGTCAAACGCGGCCCTGTTCCGCCGAGACCGCCATTTCCAAAGGATGATGCGACTTGTGATACCCCGTAGAGATATAAAACCTTGGAACCTACCCATACGCCGTGCGACAGTCGGAGGAAACTTCAGCTGGTGTTTACGTCCTCCGCTGGATATCAAAGCTTCGCTGCCTGCCTCTCAGATGTGTCAACATCATCGTTATGAGAAATTATCTGATGGAAAACATTCAGACATTTACCAAGTACAGCGAATGGAATAAGAGTTACTAGCATAAACGGGACATTCTGACTTCAGATGCCCCAAAGGCGGCGTAGGTAAAACCTAGTCAATGACAGGCAGGAAAGGATAACACCCTGTTTTCTTGAAACCCACTAAAAAGTCGATATCTAAGATACACTGCGCCTCAAAATTCTACAATTATGGGCTTTCAAGCCGCTTGCCCACAGTTCTGCCCTGAGGCTTATCCCATGTCCTTTTCAGGTGTCGGCCAATGAAAGTTTGCAAGAGCACGTATCGGGTCATATCGGCGGACTAACATCGAATAAACTTGAAGTTAATTGCATTTTTGATCCTATTAGACTTTTTTCAAAAAGACAAATGGTGAGCAGCGGGATTTTTCAGATCAAGCATGTGTATGACGTCAGTCCAGGCGGAACATTCCCCTTAAATAAAAACAGTAGCGAAAAAGTTCTGCATGTGTCTTTCCTGCATATTTCTAGCACTCGCGCACATACGTTTCCTCATAGGCGGAATCTAAAACTTAGCCCGGCACTGAGTGGGGCGTTTCACATCCTTTCATTGACGGGGGGCGGGCGTTCACGTCATCCCGCTTGTCTTTCTCGAGAACCAATCGTCCGATTCGGCCGATTCAAACAGCAATGGACAACGCCGGGCCGTGCGGTGCTGTGACATGTATTTTTTTTATTTTTGGGTCAATGATGACGTCAAAAGTCGGGCCAAACATCCAAAGTAACCTTTTTCTGCAGAGCTGCCTTACCGCAATGCAAAGCAGACCAAGACTGAAGTTGAGATGACAAGACAATGTCTCTGGCAGCTCGATCACGTATTCTGACCGCCGCCCGACCCAAGGTCATCAAAGGTCAAGGTCGCAGGTCAGGCCAGATTTGACATCCGTGATAACGACTCATCCAATGCAAGTTTCCTATCCCATTTGGCACCGAGATAGTAAAACAGATCCTTTTAAAGGGCCTTGAGCAAAAGAAAAGTCTTGAAATGGTCCCAATTACCGCGCACAAGAAACATCTCAACATTTCGTAGTTTCAAACTTGGAATATCACGAGCATGTTAGTGACCTCCATGTGGCCTCTCTAGATGGCACTAGAAGTCGATCTGTCCCACGTTGCACATTTCCACGGAATGCTGCAAAATGTTGCAAAAGAAGATATCCCGAATGTCAAATAGACGCCGCCGGTTTACTCACTAAACTGAAATCTGTATACAACGGCCAAAGACCAAACTACAAAAAATGTTACACTGTTGCAGTCAACTGCTGTGCAAGTTGTGCGTGCAGTGTGCTGCAACAAAATTCGTTAATCTATCTGTCCGTATTCAAAAATCAGTTTACTCAGTCCCTTTTCTAAATGTATTCCCACTGGACCCGGAAAATGGGAAACATATATTTGACCTGGAATAACCTAGTATGTCGTAAAAGGTGCTCCATACTGAATTCTCAGATCATGCTGATGAACAATGTAAACCACAGTCACCAAACGTACTTCACCTTCCAGTCAGTGACGGATGAGCACATACGTAGCATAGCGCGTTTGCTAAGATATCGTCCGAACAACCGACGTATTTACATTATACTCTTGGACACACCTCCAAACACTGCAACCGACAACCAGCATCATCTAAACGGACTTTCACCATAGAATGCCAACCCACCCCGTCCACAGCTACAACCACCCCTTAATCATTGCAGTCAACAATGATATTACCAGCCGGACAAAAGCCCGCCAGGCAGCTAGGAAACAAAAAACCGCGTTATGCATGCAAATGAATAAAAACGCGGGCAAACAGGTGGCGAAAAACTGGCCGTCTGTGCGGCTGGAATGACAAGATTACAGGACGCGTGAGACAAAGCCGCAGAGGTCGGTTAGCCCGGCACGGAGGGAACGGCTGAGACACCGCACACTGCAGCGAAACACGCCGCCAGAGCGAACACGGCGGGAACACCCGGGACACCGCAGCAAAACACCCAGCTGGGACGAACACGGTGGAAACACCCGAGACACCAGAGTGGAACGCCCTGCTAGAACGAACTCACAGGGGGGGGGGGGCGCCCAAGAGCAGAACAATCCGCCAAAAAGAAACACGGAGGGAACACCAGAGACACGACAGCGGAACACCCCGCAGTAACGAGCAGACAGCGGCTACCCGAGACACGACAGCGGATCGCCGCGCGGTCCACACATGCCACCGCCCCGCCGGCCGGTCCGGGCGTCGCCGGCCCTCACCTCGAGCTCCTTGCAGGCCTTGCGCTTGCTGCTGTGCTGCTGGCGCGGCTCGAAGTCGGGCAGCGTCTTGGCGATGTGCAGCGCGGTGTCGGCCAGCCGCCGGATCTGTGAGTCTCGCAGCGTAGGCGTGAGCTGCAGCGGCGAGCCGGACGTGGGGTACTGCTCGCCGCCCTCGTCGCCGGCGCCCGGCCGCGGCGGCCACAGCTCACGGCTGCTCTGCGGGCACGTCACCCGGGCCGGTCACAGGTCATCCGGGCCGGTCACAGCGGTCACAGGTCACCCGGGCCGGTCACAGGTCACCTGGGCCGATCACAGGTCACCCAGGCCGGTCACAGGTCATCCGGGCCGGTCACAGGTCATCCGAGCCGGTCACAGGTCACCCGGGCCAGTCACAGGTCTTCCGGGCTGGTCACAGGTGGTCACCCGGGTCGGTCACAGGTCACCCGGATCGGTCACAGGTCACCCGGGCCGGTCACAGCGGTCGCAGATCAACCGGAACAGGTCACAATGGTCACGGGTCATCCGAGCCGGTCGCAGCGGTTACGGGTCACCTGGGCCGGTCCCAGCAGTCACCGGTCATCCGGGCCGGTCACATCGGTCGAGGGTCATCTGGCCCGGTCAGGAGTCACAGGTCACCCAGACTGACCAGGGCGATCACAGGTCACGCAGGGTGGTCAGAGGGGTCGCGGGTGGCCAGATTCAGCCCGCAGGCGCGACCGCGGCCGGCGGCGCGCCTCACCTGGGAGTGGCCGGGGGAGGGCAGGCTCTCCCGGTCGCGGTTCAGGCTGGGCGTCGGGCTGGCGGCGGCCGGCGGCGTGCGGCGGCGGGGCGGCGGCGCCGGCGCCGGCGGCGTCCTGGCCGGCGTCTGCGCCGCCAGGCTGGCCGGCGCCGCGGCCGAAGTTGGCGCCGGGGCCGGCGCCGGCGCCGCCGCCGCCACCTGGCCCACCAGACCGCGGCCCGGCAGAAAACCCGCCGCCGGCACCGGCAGAATAGGCAGGTGGAATTTTCCTGCGAGCAGAGCAGGCGACATCAGCGGGCGAAAGACGAGCCGGGACCTGTACTCGGATGAAAGCACGGACGGGTGCTGAGTTAGATGAACAGGTATAAAGGCAGTGCTACAGTCCAAACATTACAGCTCAGCAATGTTTGGATTCATTATTTCCTCCTCTGTTTTCAAATCCTTTTTTCGAAATATAATAAGGTTCATGGATGCAGCGACGTCACAAAAATTGCAGGAGTGGAATACCTTAGAATTTGAGAGGGATAATCTGACCCAAACCCTTAATTTAAAGGGAAATTGCCAAAACGTTTACTTTCCGACCAGAACTGGAAGGGGGGGGGGGGACAAAAGCCCATTTTAACAAAACTAGAGGGGATATGTCCCTCCTAGTCTCCCCGCCCGCGGCTAGACACATCACCAGGTTTGACGACACACTGCTGTACAGCTAAATGAACTCCAGTGTCCCGTAACGGTAATCCCCACCCAGCTTGCTCGGGGCTTGAGTGTTCCCGAATGCTTTTTGTTCCCGTGGCAATGAAGCAGTATCCCAGCGTCTGGTGGCTTTTTCCAGAATTGCCGATCAAGAGCATTGCGCTTGCTGCACGGATCGATTGTCTTGGCTCGGGTGTATCGACGGACGGCCAGTAGAGCAGGCCTTTGTTCAACAGCCGCTGCAATTTGTCGGCTTCTGCGCGAACCGCGCCGGCCTCGGCTAAGCCGGCTAATGTGTCGCGGACGACCGGCCCCCAAAAACGGCCGGCTCTATGACGACGGCAGCGCACGTGCCGCAAAAACGACAAACGACCTCACTCCGGACAGCGCAGCTGCCCGGTGACTGGTGACTGGCGCGACTGGTGTGACTGGTGTAGTGATCTCGCCAGCGCAGTTGGTGTGCCTGTGGAGGCCGCTGCCGCCGGCCGTCTCCAGCCAAGCAGTGACTGCAGTCTACGGCCGACGGTCCGCAGTCTGCCGTGTGCGGAATTCGTGGCTGCGGTCTGCAGTCTACGACCTGTGGTCTGGAGTTTATCATGCGTAAAGTGTAGTCCGCGATCCGCGTTTTTGCCAACATGTATCAGACGTTCTGCAGTCCAGTTTCTTCATTCACGAACCAGTTGGCAGTCCTGCCGATCAAAAAGAGCTTCGGTGGTCTCCAGCACCATCATGTCGGTTTGGCTGCCCCCCCCCCCTCTCTCTCTATCTATATATCTCCGTCCCTTTCTCCCTCTCTAATCCAAAATTAGAGCAAAAATACACTACTAGCTCCATGCAGCAACAAGTTAACAAAGGGGAAAAGCCACGGCTGCTGCTGACCTGGCGAGCTGACCCATTCCTGCAGGGCCTTTTGTAGTCGTCGCACGTGCAGCGGCTTGGAGGCCATACCGACCAGCGCCATGATCTCGAGGAACTCGTCCTCGCCCGCCTCGCAGAGCTGCTGCACATCGTCGCCGCCTGGCGGACAACAAGGGACGGCGTCATCGGCACAGCGGAGGGAGGAGGCACCGCGCCACGGACCACGGCCGCTCGACTGACCACAACCGAGATACGGTCTCCCGAAACAGCAAACAAAGCCACGGTCTCCCACCGGACACCACAGAGCCACGGTCTCCCGGCGGACACCACAGAGTCACGGTCTCCCGGCGGACACCACAGAGTCACGGTCTCCCAGCGGACACCACAGAGTCACGGTCTCCCAGCGGACACCACAGAGCCACGGTCTCCCGACATGGACCACAGAGTCACGGTCTCCCGACGGACACCACAGAGCCACGGTCTCCCAGCGGACACCACAGAGCCACGGTCTCCCAGCGGACACCACAGAGCCACGGTCTCCCAGCGGACACCACAGAGCCACGGTCTCCCAGCGGACACCACAGAGTCACGGTCTCCCAGCGGACACCACAGAGTCACGGTCTCCCGGCGGACACCACAGAGCCACGGTCTCCCGACATGGACCACAGAGCCACGGTCTCCCGACATGGACCACAGAGCCCCGGTTACATTGCAGGCGGTTTTCTGACTGTTCACTTTACGTGAACGAAAACAACCTCATGCCAATCGCTGATGCCTGCCATTCACTGATTCCACTGACGGAGGCATGTCGAGTCGTAGCGGAATATTCGGGGTTTCTTGAACACCAAGCCCATTATACTGACGCGTACCCCGAAAAAGGTTGATCAGCTGTTACAATAACTGCGTAAAAATGTCATTACGGACTCAGCACGACAGTCCACGGGAATGAGTGAACAGCATAATGTTTGAGTTTTAGACGGAGGACACTGCCCTCTACCGAGACAGAGAAAAACGTCTTCTGGTGGAGACTCAGATAAGTGTACAGTAGTCTGATGGCAGCTGATCATCTGCCATAATTATTCAGGATTCCATCCTTATGAAAGAGTGATAATCGAAAATCACACCTTGGTGATATTCTAGTGGCCTAATACCACTTCCAGGCGACATCACGGTCGACGCTGCAACCGGTGCCAGTTTTAGAGCACTACCATTTGCTGTAGTTCAGATAGCACAAGGCCATGGGGCCGCTCCTACCCAGTGGTCATAGTGGTCACCAAGGGTCTTTCTGACGGACCAAATCCACAGACGATCTTCAAATGACCCATGAAAAGACACAGCATCCACGCAGAGATACAGTTCCTCAAGGGATTTGTAAAATGAATCAGACAGCATGATATTAATGACATGATGATGTTAATAACAATAATGGTATCATAACATAATACATAATTTATGGCATTTTAGGTACTGGAGAAATTATCGGAAATATCACAGCTTCCGTATAATCGTGGTAAAGGTATGTCTCGTGCCTGCCGGATTCGTCTTTCTTGCTTGTCATTTTGTCACACCCCTTATTCCGTGCTTAAAATTATCTTTCATCGGCGGCTTCATGAACACCTTATTTTTTACTTCATGGCCGATCGTCATTTCGATGTTTTTTTCTTCACGACGAGCACATACAACGTAGGTCTGTAGCCGTAATTCACGGTTTACTGCGGTGGTTCAAAAGCATCCAGTTACTCAGACACATTCAGTTGCGTTTTTTTCTATTAGTGGGAACCAATATTTGTTTTATAAGCCTTTGTGGTGAATAATGGCGAACATGCGCTGCGCCTCTCGCGTCCAACCACACGAAGCAACGGACATAAGCAGCCATTTTTACGGCACTCTGGCACCTTGAGCCGAAGTACCTGTTTTCCTTGTATGTCGAAATTTTGGGGCGCTTACACAATTTTTCAATGTAGTAAGCAGTCTCGCGAAGGTCTAGATCTAGGTCGGATCTGTAAACAAGGCAGTTGTCCAAAAAGAACATGTTGTTCACAAAAAAACAAAGAAACTTTTCCAAAAAAGCGCAATGCAGCACAACTCATTTCCTCTTTGCAGATGAGAAGTATGATACTGGAATGTAACTCATCTCACGTCTTTGCACAAGGCCTTGGCAACAAGCCGATAGTTGGAGAGGGGAGACTGGAGACATTGGGGATTTTTATGGGGTTTCGATGAGTGCAACGCCCAACAGCGTGCTGTTAAATCTGACAAAAGCTACAGAGCTTTCCGCCATCCTGTGGCCCTTTCGATGTAGACCACACCTTTGCATTCCTCGTTCAAACGGCATCCTGTCACCTCCCGCATTATAAGCTAATTGTAATACTAAGAAAAATACACGACTAGTGCTAAAGAAAAGTACACGACAGGACCGGTCAGCACATTTCCAGGAAACTATGACCAGAATCCTTACCCGGAACAACATTGGCACCTAAGGCAGCGCTAGCCCGAGACACGTGCCGAACAAATTACGTTTATAAGCTCCACATAACCGTGCTATTGAATCGACCGTCCACTTAGCATATGAAGCCGTGCAGGATGTGGTCCGAACGCGCAGCCGTCTCCGCAGGCCTGCAGGGCGCGCATCCATCGACCTGGCGTTTTACGTAATCCACAAAACGTACACGACACAAATATGACATTCGACACAACGTCAACAAAATCAAGCCTTGTGCAGAAGCGCAGAACTACACGCGTAGGATCAAGGGGCTTGCGCGTAGTGAAGGAGAAAATAAGAAAAGCGCCAACTGGATATTCAAAATAGGCTGGACGAGATGTAAGAGTATAAGAGAACGAGAACAAAAAATCTCCCCTCCGTGCCTTGTGGCGAAAACTAGCGGCGAGCTTCATCCTGTACAATTCTTTGTTCCTGTATCGTTAGGGAACGTCTTCCAAAATTTAAAAAAAAAAACTCTTCGCCCAAATTCACCATAAATACATTTTGCCTTGTCCTAATGCACTGCCGATCGCCAGACTCAGGTTATAATGACAATGACTGCTTGTGTGTCTGTTTAAAAATTTTCGCTCAAGTGACACTGACTATCCAAATCATCAAGCTAAACTGATTTTCTGCTTTTCTCCGATTTTCTGTTAAGTTGAAATTTAACGTTAATAAAGACATATTGATACTACTGCTCTGCGTTTATTGTAGGTTGTATCCAATTGCGTCTTATCTTTGTTCCGGAAAGCATCCCGTTGCAACCGAATTAAACAGCTTATGGTTTTTACGTCCCGCGCGGTGGTGATCTCAGCTTGAAAAGCAACGAGCAGTGCCAAAGGCACGTGACGCAAAAAAGTGCCAGCGTCAAGAGCAGAGACAGAAAAAAACTCAAGCTGTCAACCGAGGTGGGCACCTTGGAGATAGCTCCACACACATTACAAAGAGCTTTGGCGACAGCGTGCATCTATCACTGAAGCGGCAAAAAAGCTATTTACATGCAGTGCAGTGGCACACCCCAGTGAGAAACAGAAGGACTACCAATTGCAAGTTCCCGACGTCCTCCCGGAGGCAAATGTAGATGAGTAAATGTTACGTACCGCGAGGCTTACCTTGGCTGATAAACACGTCATAGTAGCTGAGCAGATTGGCGTGCTGCAGCACCCTGTACAGCTGCAGCTCCGACTCGTTGGTCGGCTGGGAGGTCATGGTCACTGTAACAGAGGTCATTTGGGCCACTTCAGTGATGTATCTCCTCATTCTCTGGTTTAGTCCAAATGACATGCTGATGGTGACTGGCGTTTGCTCCTGTTTCCTCGCCCGCATCACAGGTGCTCCAACAATGGAGCTTCACTCATGCCATGTTCACAAAACATGTTTATTAGCACCACGCAGACAACGGTGCAGCGTTCGGCGCTGCTCTTCACGTTGTACACTGATACCGAGGACGCTATAGGGCTGGTTTTTGCCACTAGCAGCAGGACGTTGTTTCAGTGACTGGCTCGGGGTGACTCAGATTTTTGGCCTGTACGTGCACACAGGTTTGCAGGACGGCAAAAGTTTCTGCAACTTTGCTACTTTTTAAAATGTGCCTCTTGTATCCATTCCAGCGACACAAAAAAGCCGGGCTTTCAAGCCTAAATCCCACAGTCTGCGGTCGTTTCGTCAGGAAAGCATTTTTAGTTCTCTTCCCGGCGGTTTTATGGTGCGACGCGATAAAATCGACAACCAGGATCTGGGAAAGCGGTCGAGACCGGAGCTCGCGCTTCTCTCAACACGCCGCCGTGGCACAGGTCCACAATATTCCATTGTCCATCCGCGCCGTCACCTGATCTGGCAGCACGGCTTGCGCTGGTATCATGGTGAGTGACATAAGGTATACCGTGCCACACAAGGTAACCTTAGCCATATTGAAACTGTGCTGTGACCTTCGGCCGGGTGAGAATGTGTAAATGAGGTCCGACAATAAAAAGCCCGCGGCTTGCAACTTAACCGCTCCAAACGCTGGGCAGGGACATATGCGTACCTTTTTCCATATCTTGCATCAAGGCTGCAACAGTCTGATGGTTTGGTGAAACCTGGGAATGCATACTAATTTTTGTCATGTTTTTAAAACAGACCGAAGTTTGCTTGTTTTAGCTCAACATGTTTCGAACATCTTCTCTTTGTGCTCGAAAACAAATGTTAATGATTAGTTACAGTCAATGATCGATGAAGTTGTGATTCATTCAGATCTGATGTCTTAATTTCATCAGCCCACACTGGCAAACTAATACGACCGCAATTTTCAGGGGAACCCTATATGTGTTGCCATAATGAGTTAATGGAACGAGGTTTCAAGGGACAGTGTCTACGGGGTTGATTTTTGGGTTTGGGTATTTCTTTAAGCTACCTGAAGGTCCGAGATATAACTGATATCCATTTTCTCTAAATTCCGACTTTGCCTCTGAATCTTCATCACATTTTCTGAAACTCCGTAAAACTCCCCGATTCACCTCCCCGGTTCAGCTCTAGCCATTTTCCACGAAGAACCCAGAAGACTTGAATAGGAACAGTCTTTTACGAATTTTACTTACTTAAAGTACTTAAACGGAGTGTCATACACACATCGTACCATAAGCAGTTTATAGACTTGAGCATATTCGTAGTGTCGAAAACATCACAGACGATGTTTGAGAAATACTCAGTGTCACCTCGATCATATTGTTCCCGTGGTGCCATGGTCACTCGCGGTTTCAATCAAGGCTTGGTTAGCATGACCCGAGACTGTTGAAACCTTGTCGACAGACAAGCATGCTGCGAGACGAGCAGGCATCGCTTCCGCCGCATTAGATTTACAGCGTCGATATCCGAGCAGGCGGGACACTACAATAGTGATCACAGCGTCGATATCCGAGCAGGCGGGACATTGCAATAGTGATCACAGCGTCGATATCCGAGCAGGCGGGACACTACAATAGTGATCACAGCGTCGATATCCGAGCAGGCGGGACACTGCAATAGTGATCACAGCGTCGATATCCGAGCAGGCGGGACACTACAATAGTGATCACAGCGTCGATATCCGAGCAGGCGAGACACTACAATAGTGATCACAGCGTCGATATCCGAGCAGGCGAGACACTGCAATAGTGATCAGAATCGACTTTCTTTAGCAACGGCTATGGAACAACAATGAGATATGCTTTTTCAGAACGGAAGACGAACTGAATTAGGTACATCAAGCTCAGCGCTTTGCGGTCTCTAATTCAGATTTTGGAGCCATGGTATTTTCGCATTTTTCATTACCCCGAAAATGTTCGTTTTCTTTCAAACTTATCGGAAACCAAGCTATGGATCTTTAATATATTAGTAGATTCTTATTCTTTCCTCGCTACACGGGCCATTTTTATAATGTTCCCAATAAAACAATCCATACCAAATGACTCAAAATATGACTGAGTAGCTGGATCGCTTTATGCTATGAAAAGGCAATGTCCACTGCACGATTGTATCCTATCCCCCGCAAAAAGTCCAATAGGTTGGTTGGTTGGTTATTGGGGCTTAGGGGCGCACCGACTGCAGGGTCATTCAACGCCCCCCCCCCAAAAAAAAAAGTCCAATAGTCGGATGAGTTAAACTGGCATTACGAGGCTACATAGGCCACGCCTTGAACTTCCACAGTCAAAAACAGTGTAATGATGTAGTGATGCAACCAGCTCTGTCCCGTTCTTTCCGTTTTTTTTTTCAGGAAACACTAACACAAAAAAACGTATTTTACGCGCTTGAATTTAACGGCAAATGATTAATTAGTTCAAAGCCGTCGTTAATGTGAACGTTGCTCTGAATATATATTACATGTTTTCAAGGCAATGCAAAATGCCAGCGAAATGTATTAGCTTTTAAGTAGTGCCCCGGACGTCTGGACAGCCAAATGAAAAGGCGATATTGGCGCTCAAGTAGGCCAATTAATGCAGATGGAGGCAAATTTGCGATAAAATTTCATTTTTCTAAACCTTAGCAAACCCATCATGCCTAAGGCGTTTACTGATTCCATTTCAAGGTGACCAGTCAAATCACGAATCCGTCAATAATGTCCACGGCTTTGAGGCTACTTAAGGAGCGCAGCCAGGATATTCTTAAGAGGGAGGGGGCGGAGCTCAGTGAGGACTGAAATCATATGAAAACCGCTTGCTGGGAAGACGATGTCCATTGGGTTCCATAAAAAATACAGGCCAAGGGGGAATGGCTGCCCCTTCTCCACCTGGCCGCGCCGGTGCTACGTTTCGTGAGTCGTATCCTTCGGATTCACAAACAATTTTTAAGCAAAGATTGTTTCTGGGCATCAAGGAAATGACAGACAGAGGCCGATTCACTTTATATGATGATCTTGCCTACGGGCCGATTCAGTTCACATGATGATCTTGTCTACACAAGGTTCCATCGGAAAGGGAAACCTCGCCTGCACTTGCGTTCACGAAGGCCTACGACGCTGCGTCCGGCATGAAATCTGAAAGCGAACATCTCTTCTGGTTTCACAGCATCTCGTGAATTGGGATCACGGAGTGCTTGAATATCTAAAGCATCGATGATGACGTTTCTCTGCTGAGTGGTAAAATAGACCATAGGCAACGCAGTAACTCTGGCACTTACAAGAACACTTACCATATGCAGCCGCAAATTTTATCGGCAATGATTTTCATTGTTAACTAATAGGCCGTTCAGGATCGTGGATAATGCCCCGAAGTCATTCGGGTTTCGGTGAACGTTGATGCGTCGTCGCGATGTACACTGCTTCTTCCTTTCGGAAAGGAAAGGACGCGACTAATGAAACGACACAGGACAATAGTTTAGCATATATTTTTAAGACACTGGTGGCTGGTCGAAAGTGCCGCGCCGTATCGCGGTCGAATCCCGGACGCGATCCGAATCGCGGCCGAACGCCGGACTCGGGGTCCGGATCGCAGCCGGAATCGAGGTCCGGATCTCGGCCGGACGCCGGACGCGGCCGGAAACCGGATTCCAGTTCCGAGTCGCAGGCGGACTCGGGGTCCAGACCCGGGGTCCGGTTTGTGGGGCGGACCAGGGGCCCGGATCGCAGCCGGACGCCGGACTCGGGATCCGGATCGCAGCCGGGCCCCGGACTCGGAGTCCGGATTGCGGCCGGTCGCCGGACTCGCTTCTTTGTCGGCGGCGCCGGGCGGCGATCAATACGTGTACACGTGAGCGGCCGCCGGAGCGACGCTCTCTGTCCTCCGCGGCCGCTTTTTCGCCAGCTCTGCCATTGACCCGGAGCGTCGCACGCACCGCCCCGTATTTTACGGCGCATCGATTACGTTTTTCCGAGCAGCAAGACTGGCCACCGGTGTACGAGCCGGCCCGGCAGCGCAGGCGGCAGCACGATGTTGCATCCGCCGGCCGCCGTGTGGCAGCACCGTCGCATACGCACGGACGGCTAGAGGGGTAGAGGGGGGAGTGACGACATTCGACCTCGCGTGCTGGATCCTGAATCAAGTCAGACCAACACTGAATCCATTCAGAAATTTAGCACTTCTGTCGTGAATTAGAATCTGAAATGATTCAGTTAAAACCGGCAAAGAATCAGTATCAGAATTGAATCGCATACTTGTTCGAAGAATCGGTCGTGAATACATTGACCAAAAAGTTCCCAGAACAAAGCGACAAATTCAACCACTTACATTCCTAACATGTTTTACATTTTTACATTTCAGTATGTAATGTGCATACATGTGTGTATATACATATGTGTGTGTGTGTTTATTAAAGACCCAAGAGTACTTACTGCATTTTCATTTCCTTTAACATTGTTAGATTTCTTGGATACCTTTTTTACATGATGAGGTGCATTGTAAATCAGTTGCCTATAGAAATACCTTCGTGTTTAACGATTCAAATATTATCATCCATCGTCAGAGTCAGAATCTCACATCAAGTACAAGGAAGCATGCACTGGAAAATAGAATATCACACGATACTGTGTGTGATATACTGTGATTAGTGGAGAGCTGAAACTTTCAGCACGAAGAATGAAGAGGAATTTAACATTTCGGCGACAGGATCTCGTTGACAACATCTCTGTTGTGAAGCATCGTACAGAAACCTGAAGACTAATGATTTTTGAGGACATGACCATTACTAATCAAAACTCAGATCTAAATCGACAGTGAAATTATGAGGCCGTTTGAAACTTTTTGCTCCCAGCTACAGTTCCTCTTCATCCTTCATACCGAAAGTTACAACTCTTCATTAATCACATGTGTGTGTCGCGTGATATCTTGTTTTCTCGTGCATACTTGTTTGTACGTGATGTGACATTCTGATTCTGAAAATGGGCAGTGTTATCCGGAACGTTGATTCCTGTATCAACAATATAAAACAATAATAATAATAATAGTTCTGCAGTAATAATTCTTATATCGGTTTCTTGTGTCTCTTAATTTGCATGGGATCCCACACATCTCGATTTCTCTTTCAATTAAAAGCAATAATATTATTTTTTGCAAATAAGAACTTTACCATAGATCCTTTTAGCGAATTAACCACAACAGATCGGGGGAAAATTGCGCTTCTGAGCTTAAGCAATATTAAAATTGCAAGTCTATATACAAAAGATGTAGGCATATGTTAATACATCCGCAATGAATGCTTCCAGGTCACCGTGGCGAACACAGAGGACGATGAAGTTAATTGTTAGCAGATGATGTTTCCTTCCTTTTCAGTTGGGTTTCAATTTCATTTTTCAGCTTGTTAAGCCAATATTTTTTCTTTGCCGCTGTATGTTATTTCAGAAGACTGTTTTCGTATTTTTTCGTGTTTTTCAGCATGATAAACGGGGTTCGAATCCTTTATAAAAAACCATTAATTTTTTTCGAAATAAATTCGAAATTCCGCATAGCTGAAGTCATTATTTTTATATTACATATCAATTCAATGAGCTCAAAAAAATACAGCAAATATCTTTTAGGACTCTACCAGGAAAACGGAATATTCCGATCTCCACGTTTCACGAAAATTCTGACACTTGGCTTCGCCTCAAGCAAGAATTCTGAACCAGAATCGACTCCCTGCCCTTAAAACCAGAAAGTGAATGTAATCACGTCAGGCGGATCCGGCGCAAACCTGGCTGTTAGGTCACTGGCTGCAGGCGCCCAATGACTTCCAGGGCCGCTTCATCAGTTGGCGGCTGTCCATCCGTTATGCATTGGGAACCAGGAGTATAGGTCCTCTGATTTAAGCTACGTTGAATGCGTAGGTTCCTAACTTGTGTATGTTTATCCCACAGAAATAGGTGAATTCCAAAGAGTACGCCGTGCGTATGAAAAAAAATATCGGCACAGGTCGAAGAGATTTCGCTTTTTAACAACCGAGTTGTGAAGACCGGCCCCGACATGAGTGTAATAGCCCCTAAAGTAGGTAGGCCGTTGGCTATACCAGTTTCATAAACTGAACACAGCCCCTTTGGTGCAGTACGAAAAAATAACCTCAAGAGGGCTCTGGCTGACTGGATAAAACAAGTTCTTGAGCCCGTGGCCCATGGGTTGTACAGTGGAAGTGAATCGTTACTAGCCTTTCACGAAACTGACGGACAATTTGACATGATTGGTGTCCGCGAGACATTCCAACTTAAGGATTATTGCTGTCTCCGTCCACATTTCCCATTCACCTGTCACTAGCAAGTTCGCTTGGGAGTGTCAACGAAAAGAGGCTTCAGCAGTTCTGTTTCGCACACACTAATTGACGTCGGAGCTATTCGTAAGCCATAATTAATGTCTTCTTTTTCCAATAACTTTTCCGTTTCTTTTCCCTTAGCTTATGCTTCATTTCGTCGTGCGGTGAAGCAGTTTATCTCAACGGGACCAACCCAAATTAAATTTGCTTATGACGCATTCGTATTCAATTTCTATGTGGCACAACGGCCGAAAGCTCGTCATCAGCCCTTCACGGACTCGAACAGGTAAGGTTACTGGTCGTTGAAAATGGCCAACACATGCTGTCGCCAAGCAGAAACAGCTCACTTTCCGCACGCGGCAGAAGCTCATCGTTCATGTCAGGCAGAGACGCCTCATTGTTCGCGTTCACAGTGGCACTTCACCGTTCGTCTTCCTTTGCACAAGCCCGCTTCTTGTGGTTTGCGAACGGTTATGGCTCTGGTACAACGCAATACAAGGAAGTGTCGTAGTAACATTCAGACGCAAAAACGTCGCTTGACTGAGGTCGTAACAGCTCCGTCTAAGCACGTGAACATCAGGAATCATACTTTTTCAGGCACGGTTATGGTAACAACGTCTGTAAAGAAAGCCCAGCGACGGATTGTAAACCAGAGAAGAAATCGGGAGCTTGCAAAAGGACATACATGTTTGTATGTCCTTTTGTACAACCACGGACAACGTTGTGTCTGTCTGCAGCCATAAAATAGTCTGTAGCCATAAATATCTAAAACAATGCTACATTCGAACGGTTATTGTATAGCATTCGCCACCTTGTCCCCGATGCGGTGGTAAGTGCAATACAAATTTTCAACCACAGGAATCTTCCACAGTACTGAAAAATCCTCCAAATGGGAGGAGCCTGGAGCTCTCGCAGCCTCATACTGCCTCACACGGAATTATGAACGGAGCCTGTGAACGCAAATTGGGACACTGCTGTGGCAACAGTCGCTGAAGAAGGTCAAAACTGCATGAATAGCGCAACATTATCATCTACTGCGCAACAGCCACATGCATTTGAAATGTAATCAATGAAATGTGCCATTGGGGAAACCCATGGCTTGCTTCCGTAAGGAAGCATAAATGATTTGCTGTCATGGAGAGCTAAGTCGGCGACTGAGATGGCCTTTGGTCTTGGGACAACACTGACCACAGACCTCGTATCAAATGGGGAAACGGCATATGGCAGATTTTAAGGCGATTCTCGTGCTCTGCTACAGAGCTACTGCTAGAAGTTGGGACTGACGTTTCTGAAGCGATGCAAAGCAAATATCTAAACGTGGAGCGATTCGTTGCATTATGTACATTGTGGCAGCTAAAGGTGCGGAGACGCACTTAAATTTCGTCCGGTTATGGGTGGCAAGAACGCTGGACTTTCCTCACATCAAAAGACAATGGGGCTCATTTTAGATTCTGGCGGAAGCTGTCTCGTAGGACTCCTGGGGGGGGGGGGGGCTGACTCGCTGGTCTCATATGGACTACGATAAGAAGTTTGGCCTGCCGGACCCCCCTTAAATTTCAACAAGGGTTTCCACTCTGGGCCTAACACCGACAGCAACGGAAGACTGAGTAGCCGAACTCATCGCTGTCTGCTGTCCTCGCGATATTAAACAGTGGAACTCAGCTTCGTGTCGTGTGCGTGGACCGCCCCAGGTTTACAGGACAAACTCGGCGGGCGCCGGCTCGCCGGACTCACCGTGGACTCCGGCGGCGGTCGGCTCGCCGGACTCGGACTCGTCGCCGCTGTTGGCCGCGCCCCGGTAGGGCGGCCGCGGCCCGGCCGGCAGCAGCGGGTCTCGGTGCAGGCTCATCACAGTGGCGGGCATGCCGAGTGCGCCGGGGCCATCGGGGAGCGGCGGCGGCGGCGGCGCGCGGACTCGCAGCCGAGGCCGGCCGCCGACTGGCGGCAGCGCCGGCCCGCGGCGCACCGGCTCCCCCAGCCGGGCCGGCCGAGAAAAACGGCCAGCAAAAACCGCCAGCTATCGCAACAGACGAGCCGAGCGCAAAAACGCGCCGACCGCGGTACTTGCCGTCGAATGCGCCCGGGCAAAAACGGCGCCGCGCGGCCGGCAAAAAGCGGCGCCGCCTGCAGGAAACCAGCCCAACAGCTGGACCGGCCCGCGGCGCACCGTGCACGGCCGGTGGCCGGTCACCGCCGCTGGCTCGGGTCGGCGTCGCACTCGGTCCCGGCCCCGAGCCCGCCGTCCGACCTCCCGCGCGCGCCGGCTGGACCTGTCCAATGGCCTGTGGGCGGCAGCAGGTCCCGCTCACCGCCTTCAGATGACCACCGACGTCCGGCGGCAGATGTACGCAGGTACCTCAGTGCCCGGAGGTGAAGATGACCAGGGCGGAGAGGAGCCCGCTCGAGGGGCTAGTGTGACGTGGGTGTGCCGCCTACACTGGTTCGTCGTCCTGAGACAGGGCCGTGACGTTCGCGTGCGCCGAGTTCGCCACTTACCGGTGAAATCGTGAACTGTGTGCGATGATTGTCATGTTAAACCTGGCCAAAAGACTAGCGGCTGGCATCGACGAATACACTGCTTGACTTGTCGCCTCTTTAAAATGTAGCACATCCTGGACTGATTTAAAAGTCAGAGATGATCTGAGTAGGCTCCCGAGCCTTGGGAGTGACTACGAAAATAAACGACTTTCTTTATGCCAGGAGAAACTTGGCTTTACACGCAAAACATGTATCTGTTAACAAGGACTCAACGTTTCAGCCATAGATAGTCAGGGAGATTCGTGCCGTTGGTCACCATATTTACTTACCGGACCCAGGCTTGATTGGATGCCGGGAATTTTCAACTCCGGCAAATCAGTGGCCAACGTCAACCACCGTCAGCGGCGGTCCATTGCACCTTCCGACAACCAGTATCGGTATGGCTGTGCGAGGGTTTGGGGCTTCAAATAACATCGACATGCAGGGGTGCAGGATCGCGTCGAAAAATGGAGGGGAGGGGACCATTCGCCCAGGGGCGTCAACCTCCATGGGGGGCGCCGATCTCCAGCAGGGGCGCCATCTATTTAGAATGAAATTGGTAGTTTACTTACACATTTACGGATTTAAAACATTTTTCTATTTAGATACTTGTACGAGTCTCGCACGAGCGCCTGATCTGTAAATGGGGCACCAGATATATGAGGAGCGCTTGATCTGCAGGATGGAGCGGCGTCTGGCCTGAAAGAGGCGCCGTAGACGTAGACGCGTCTAGTCTGTGAGGTGTCCTAAACGAGCGCCGGGCCTGTAGAGGAGGCATCGAATATATGACGGACGCCTGATGTGTATGGGGCGCCTCGCTCACCAAGGGCACCGAGACCCCGAGTTTCCGGGGCGCCTCGTACCCTGATCTGTACGGGGGCGCCTGGCCTGTGAGGGGCGCCTGCATCGTAGGCGTCGATCTGTAAAGGAGAGCCGAATTCTTTGTAGGCGTCTCATCTGTACAAGATGAGGGGCGCCTGGCCCGCATGGGCATTGCAGAGTTACCTGGCCTGTACGAGAACGCTTACCTGCAACGGTACCTTATAATAATATATATATCAATATGGTATATTATATAATATATACATTTTTGCAATAGTCTCTTCGGGCGCCGTATCCATGAGGAGTGGTTGATCAGTGTATGGCGGGGGCCTGGAGGATGATGACTGCTAAATATTTAAAAAAGGCCCTCTCAGCAAAAAAAAGAAAAGGAGAGGAACTCCCAGATTCGGCATTTATTGGGAGCAGGTTTCAGAGATGTTTTTTTCTCAAGTTTCCCTTCGGAACTTTTTTATGTGACTTAAATGGGGCGGCCGCACCACGAGCCGAAAAAAATGGAGGGGAACATGTTTCCCCGCTCCCCCAATATTATACCCATGTCGACACGGATGTATGACTCCAGTGACTGAATCTGTACTGCAGTTAGAAATTGGCGCATTTTTCTCCACAGAAGGCAGTGAATGTGAGCGAGGATGCACCAGGTCGAAAAAGCATTGCTCTTCCAGCAATACCGGGACTAGCTCCAGCTGCAATCGATAAAAACAACACCAAACACGCTTAATGGCAGCACAGCACAAATATAGGGCTAGCAAGGCCTTGACAGGGGCCCTTGCTACACAATGTACGCTGTGGAAAAAGTATTTTCATTGCAGAACTTTGAGAACAGGAATATTGCACAGTACCTCGAGAAAAAAAAGACTTAAAACAGTACAGAGTGAGCAGCCAGCCAGCATAACGAATCTCTCTGAAGAGAGCCCGGATGTTGCTGGGAGATGTGCCTGTTTACTGGAACTGGCAAGCTCATAGTGACAGGTTGTATGTATCGCTCAGAGGCTATGGCGCTGTCGTTCACTAGAATTCGCCCATACGCAGCGAGAGACCGCCTGGAGGTTAACGTCCAGTGAGCGACTGCGTGATGGACTCCGTCTTTCAATGGCACCGAACCTGACGGCGCACGACGCATCAAGACGAACCGAGGACCAGGATCTGCCGGTGTAAAATCACGCTATGCCGGATCACAGCAAACCGCCGTTAAAACCAGCCCACAGGAGATGACTGCGGACATCAGACACGCAGCCTGGCACGTGGCATGGACCCGTTCGTCGCATGATCCAAGTGGCTCGGGCCAGTCGCAGGGCTCCATTTCAGTCCACTGAGCCTAACAGAGCAAGACTATCGATCCACGCGGCTCCGTAACATTTAGCCGTCCAGGTGAATGCGTCGCTTTCGTCTGGAAACAGCTGGTCCCTTCTGATGGCCTCACATCGCCGTTCCCCTCCCAAGCCCCTCTTCGCTACTGCCTGCAGTATCCATGGGGCGTAGTCCTCTTCCCATTCCTCTCCTCTCTACTGCCCGGGGCGTTTTCCTCCTCATGAGCCCCACCTGGCTACCGTCTGGAGCGCCCTCCTCTTTACGAACTCTTCCTTGGACGCCGCCTTTTATTTGAACCACAATGACAACTTCATCGGAGTCTCTGCGACATTGCTCCTACTCTTAGACCTGGGTTTGTAAACATATAAGCTGCTATGCAAAATACGGAGCTACTTGTATATATATATATATATATATATATATATATATATATATACAAATATATGTGCGTAAATATATACAGCAAGAACCGTTTGAAGTGAATGGCATTGGGATCATCGCCCATACTAATCCGAGTTTGTTGCTATACGCTGACCCCGACGCCAAAATGTTCTGTTTCCGTTCTTTTTATTTCACGTTGATCCAATGCATCACCAAAATAAAGGATAAAAATCCACAGCATTTTGCTTTGCCAATGTGCTTTCAAGGTAGTCGTCAGACTTTTTCAAACTTGGGGCTTCTGACGTGAACTTAAACTGTATAAATATATTTGGATTGAAAAAACAATTTTCTGGGGCTGCCGGGTGATGGGCTACAGATTACCGTTGGCATCACAGCATGTGTCCATTAGTTCATAAATAGAAGAGCGATGCTTACCGAATCCCACAGAACCTCGGAATACAGTGAACACTGTAGAACATGACAGACGGAGAATATGTCTCATATCCACTCTTAATGTCCGGCCAACATGCGAGTTTCTGAACCACCCATGACAATCAAACGCGACGGATGGCTGTAACACATTCTCCGGGGGTTCAATCGGCATTTCTCACCCCTCATATGTTTCGCCAAGTTTCTGTTGACCTACAGCATTACAAGGAACAGTTAGGACTGAGTACACCAGTCGTGGTGTAATACCCAGTATGACAATGTACCAAAGCAATAGGACTTTTATCCATTGGACGATGTCTTTGCCACGTGAAGCAGTCTTCGACCGGCTGTGTTAAAATAGATTAACGAATTCAAAAATTTAACAAGTCCTCGGGTTGTTTACTTTTCACACCGATTCAAACGACCGTTGCAGTTTGCAGAATGCTGTCGTGGCGTTGCAACTTTCTCAGCGCCTTTGTTCTTACCTCCAGGGTAAGCAAAGATTTGAATGCAAATGTCAGCGACTCCCCTTTTCAAACCAGCTGTTCGATCAGACAAAGCGGCTTTTCACAGTCACTGTTATTGCAAGATCTGCATCCGTTGCAAGCCCCGTTCACCGCACATGGATATAAAAAGTGGGTGAGAAATCCGTATCCATAGTTCCCAGGTAATGCGTTGGAACATTTCAAACACTTCAGGGCAGATCTGAAACTCATAAGTTCGAATCCCACGAATGGCTGGGCCTCTTTTACATCGAACACCGTGCATAGGTGCCAAGGGTCAACTTCAGTTGGCAGCGTCGGCCGAAACCTGACCGCAGCTGAATGAGTCGATCGATTCACCAGCGGAGCGTCAGAAGTTTATCTTTCTCGCTCGGTCCGGGAAAAAAATTTTCCCAATGAGGCGAATTATGCACGTACAACACACCTCACGTGCGACATTACATAAGACTTATGACTAAGCACTCCAACTTGGTCGTCAGTTTTCTTGAATCTTCACACATTATTTCCAAACTTGCCATAAATTTGTAATACCACTTGAAGAATTGGTGCTTCACTACCCTACCTGACCTATGGGCATGGGTACTCACATCCCAGAAGCTGGGGAAGAGGAACAAATCAGAATCGGGGGGGGGGGGGCAATCTGATCCAAAATCTTATTTTTCAGCGGGAAATTCCAAAACAAATCGTTCACTTTCTGATCAAAATTGGGGGGACAAAAATCCATTTTGCCGAAATTAAACGGGACATGTCCCCCAGCCCCTCCCCCGATGGGTATAGTCATGCCTACAGGCGCCTACGCGCAGGTTACTGCGTGTACTGACTTCACTCTCTTTGCTTTGGAAGCAAATTTTGCGTTTCTGACATCAGATAAAACTTTGCTTTTGTACGCTTGCCTACACTCATCACCTGAAAACCTCTGAGCCCAATCTTCGACTGCTTTTTTCCAGGGTGAAACGCCTCAAAGAACGCGCCGTCCATATCTCATGTCCCCGGCTGACGTTGCTTTGTTCCTCACGGCTAACATACGCAGCATGTTTTGCTCTCTCTCTCTCTCTCTCTCTCTCTGCACCGAATCACTGAAATTCGCAAGCCGAGCCAGCTGGCCGGAGGCGCTGACCGCACACATGGCGTCAGCAGCAGCTGCCGAGCTGTGAGCCGTGGGGGCCGGCGGCGCGCTCCCCTGCGTGTGTGCAGAACTGGCCGCGGCGGCGCCTGGCCGTCAGCGACTGCAGGGTTGCGGTACAATAGGGAGACGACGATCCACCGCACCAAGGTCACTGACCAGAGGCTGATTGTGAGAGCGGCAGCTGGATGGAAGAAAGCTACGACGACATTGCATTTTGATTAAATAAAAACTCATCTAGACAATGCTTCGGTCTTGAGCCAGTGCTGGATGTCTAGCGAGCACGAATTCATTCTCATTAACAGCATGAAAAATGGATTTAAAACTGCGCAAAAAAAGTGATAAGACTAGACAGTTAAGGCACTAAGCCATTCTCGTGAACCTCCGAAAGACTGGTCCACCACAGGATGAATCACAGCTTGTTGCCATCACCCAGTAATATGAAACTTCCAGTGGACTTATCGTTTGTTCAATCGCTCGCACTGAGATTACTCACCCAACTACGCTTGTAGGTTATTGCGAGAATGAAACGTCATATGTGTCAGCTCAACTAAACAAACTGGAAACATCGCAATCGTGGTTTACCGAGTAATTTTCACGTATTCAAACAAGGCTGTTGTTTTTGTCTTCGGAGCACAGCGCAGCTTCACCCACGCAAACCTCGAAAGCACACATACCGCTCTTTGTCGAACACTTGATTGAATACTTACTGGTAAGCGAAGAATTAATACCATCCGTCATCAACATTTTTTGAGGGGAGGGAGGCCAACATGCAGGCAGCTGCCTCAGAAAAAAAACAATTTAGTGGTGATGACGTCGACCGTAACTCAGTTCAGTTTTATTTTCATTTTTCCTCAAACTTGCAACAACTTTCACCGGCCTCCCTGATCTGTAGGAATTTAGGCGTCTTCGTGGGGTCAGTTGCAACGATATTTTATGAAGACAAAAATGTTAAACACTATTCAACCCCACTCACCGATGAAACAAGTTGGAAATACCAGTCAGAAAAAGCAATCAGAAACAAGTTGGGAATACAACCAATCACAATCAAACCAATGCGTAACCAATGTATGTAAATGTATCGGAATAAATGATACTTCAATGATATCACAGTGAACATTTTGCTGCCTACCAATAAGCAGTCCAACCCATTTCCCACCATGCAACAACGCAAAGCTTAAGTAAGGGTAAATACAGAATAGATACAAGGATAAATTCGGGTCAGACATGAATAAAGGCATCAATAAAAAGCACGGCTGGTGATGAAACAATTTGCCTTCCACCGTAACCTGCAACATACTCGAGATTACCTTCGAACCAAAACCATTGCTTCCTTCCTCAGGACGTCACCCAAAACAACGAGAAGCACAGTTCTGTATGCCGGAGACGTTGGCATGAGGGGTGAAAGGTCTGTTCAGTAAGCAGTTTCAGCCTGAAACCCAGCGTCTGGACTTTCTGCAGCGACTCACGCGTAGTTTTGGCCTCCACGCGCCTCAGCTTAGAAATAAGCCCACAACAACCTGGCGTTAAAAGCCAAAAACATTTAAATGGCCCACGATGTTTTCGAAGGTGATAGGTCTCGACAGAGGTCATCTCGGATAATTCCACACTTTCTGACGAAAGAGGTCAGCATATCTTTTGGCCTCCCCCTCGCCCAACCTTAAGCAGCGTACTGTATGTCATTACAATAAAATTACTTGTTTATGTCGTGCCACGACGTCCATGAGGTTACCGTGTTCATTTTTGCTCCGTCCACAAGTCGTGATGCTTTTTGTTGTTACTGTTGTTTTAATCTTGGAGAAAACTTCAGATCCGGTACGATTTTTGCGCCAAGCGCGGTTGCTATACATTACCATATGCCATATACCAGCGAACACAATACAAAGGAAGGACTTCTGGCCCTTCCAGAGACTTAACTTCAAGCTTAAGAAAAATGATTCATAGAGACTGTCGATCATTCTTTACGTTTTACTTCGTCACACACAATCTCTTTTTCTCACACACTCTCACTTTTTTACCCTGCGAATAAAGGGCTGAAATCAGTTAGATTTGCTAAAAGAGCGTTTGCCACAACGAAACCAGACGACAAACATGCAACACGCCTTGTGTTAAAACTGCCGGATCCAGCCCAGCGAACATGTCGCTCATAGACCATTAATGCCGCGCCTCATTCAACCCTGAGGTTTTGAAAGTAGTCGGATAATGAAGCTGGCAAAGCAAACCAAGAGAGGATTATGGTTAGGAAAAATACGTGGAATGCGTCCACATGCAGCACCGTTTGATACGTTCATCGACGAAATAAGAATAAATAGAGCAAGTAATGAAGCAAGAGGTAAAGTGGCATCATTAAAAAAAAATCAAGAATAGTCGTAGGATTCGTCTAAAGTAGAATGAGTCCCATTGTCTAGAAATGAGTGACGTATGGATAACAGTTCATGCACAGCCGAATTTCCTGTACGATCGCAACCCCCGCTAATCAACTGTTCTCGAGCACAAAGCGAACTTGTTTCATAGTACGAACCACGTGTTGCTGGCGGACCTTCGTCCTATCGCGCGAGTCCATATCGCGTTTCTCACGGGCATGTATCCGCCAACAAAACAGAAAATATAAAACATGGTACTGACAAACACCTCGTCCCCGCCATCCAGACTGCCCTATCATGCCCACTGGGAATCACTGAATGCGTCCCCATGCCGTCCACCCCAGCACCGCAGCACACCCCCTGTCTGAACTTAGAGCCCCCTCTCTGCCTGCGGACTGCACTGCCCCAGCGATCGGACATGACGGTGGACTGCAGCGGGGGAAACGCCACCAGTGGCCCGGACCCTCCTGAGAACGTGCAGGAAACAGCGGGGCACGTCATGCAGAAATCCGGGCGTGCTGAGCGGCGTCAGCCGCCGGCGCCAGGCTCCAAACGTTCCGGGCGGACAACAAAAGTGCTGCGGCGTCTACGAAAAACATACAGAGCACGTGTTCAGTGAAGATGGTTTGGCGGCGAGGTGACGGCATGACGGGGCTGTACGTGACCCCCGAGTTACCAACGACAGGCCACTGTCATTGATATGATAACTCGCTGTCCTCTGCGTTACGTGGCCGAATCAGCCTCCATACAATCATCATTTTCTAGTACCCACTATTTCAGTCCTCACCATCGGGTTCGCATACGAGGCGGCTGAAAACGGCCGTGCCCGCGCCCGCCCGAGGCGCGGCGGCCAGCTGCCTACCTTGACCGTATCTGTTGCGGCTGAATATGACGCCGGAGGCCGGCAGCGGCGGCATCTGCAGCAGCGGACTGCGCGAGAGCGCCGGCACCGACTGCCGACCGGAAGTCATCGGCAATCCAGCCGGAGCGCCGGGCAGGCTGGCCGGGGCGCCCGACAGGCCGGCAGGCGTCACCGACAGTCCGGCCGGCGTCACCGATAGCCCGGCCGGCGTCACCGATAGTCCGGCCGGCGTCGCCGATAGTCCCGCGGGCGCCGCCGACAGGCCGGCGGGCGTCACCGATAGTCCCGCGGGCGTCACGGAGAAGGCGGCCGACGTGGCGGCCGCGCTGACGGCCAGGCCGGCGGACGAGGCCGGCAGCGGCAGGCCGTCGGCCCGCAGCGGCGGCCCGCCGCCCGCCGCCGGCGTCCCGTTCGGCAGCACCGCGAACGGCGGCGTCACGCCGCGCCGCCCGTTCACGCTCTCCATGAGTCCGGCCGGTCACTGGGCCGCGGCCCGGCGCGCCGCCGCGCACACGCCAACACCCGCCGGGCGGCCGCCGTCAGGCGCCCGCGCCGCCGCGCCGCCGCTGCGCCCGCCCGCTGCAATGTTGCATAAGTGACGTAACGGCGAGATGGCCGGGTCAACGCTCGCACGCCGGCGGCGGCGGCGCGTCCCTTGTCTCCGCGGCGGCCACGTGCCCGGCGGAGGCCCGGCGGCGGCCCGGGCGGCGTCCGGCCGGCCGGCCAGCTGGCGGCGCTGCGCAGGTCACGCGGCCATGTTGGGTCGGCCGGCCGAGCCCATGGCGGCCGCGTCCATGGCTGGCGATCGTTAGCGCTGGGCCGGGCGGGCGCTCGGCTGGCGGCGGTCGGGGCGGGCGGCGCTCGCTGGACGCGGCCGGCGCGCGGCACACCTCTCTCTCGCTGGCGACGCTCGCTCATTGACTCCCGGCCCGCTCGGCGGCGCCGGAAAAAAGCCGGCAGAAAAAAACGTTGCGCCGCTAGCGCCGCGCTGCGGATTGCAGCCAACTTACAAGGCCACCGGCATGCAATGCGCGCCGGTGACGGCGGGGGAGGCGGCGGCGCGGCCGGCCGCCTGCCGGTCGGCGGCGGGCGGCCGGCCGGCCGGACCGCGGCGAGGAACGGCGCACACCGTACGTACCGACCCAGCACAGTGCTCATCACGGGCGGATCCAGACCATGAGCTAACAGATCGCCGTCCTTGCAATCCTAATCGACCCCAAATGTTAATTTTTTCCTCGGCTTCCGTCAACTTTGTTTCGTTATTTTCGAAAACTAATATGAGTTTAAAAGGAGTTTTGTTTCGAGAGCAAAACACCTGCAATTTCTGTCCAAAAAGTTTAGGGCAAAAGACATACGCATATCGGGGGATCACTGCAGAAAAATCACACGCAAAATTGCGCGCAATTTTGTAATATAATAAATAATAATTAATAAACAGAAAAGTAAGCTGACGCCAAAAACTCTGAACTAGAAGCCGGATTAAAATTTGGGTTAACAGCAGTCTTTTCGCAGAAAATGTACATGTTCTGGAGCTCTGTTCTGAGCGATTGTGTCGTGCAGACTGGAGAAAAATAACCAAGTTTTCTCCAACCCAGTGGTACGCACTGGAAAAGGTAAACATGAAGAAAAGTCAGTCTTTCTAAAAACATGCAAACCGACAATGCCTTTCTGCCACATACATGGCAGTTACTAGGCATACGAAAAATTTATGGCGTAGTGAGACACTCAGACGTTCAGACACCGACATTCAGGTCATCTGAGTCCAACAGTGTGGTATAGCTGTCATGTTCTCATTCTGCAGGATGTTCAACAGCATCCAGGCCCTCCACTGTCAGACCTGGTCCCTGCCGTTCCCCGGTGATTGCTAGCTGACGCCAACAGTGACAGTTCCTCCACTCAAACTGATCGCCATCCGTTCCAGTTGTCTGCCAGACTCGCAAGCGGCGAGGAGCAAACGCGTCGCTCGGAATGAAGCTTGCACCGCAGCCAGGGCTTAGACGAAATAAACGCGCCCCTGGAGGCAGGGGGTGCAGCTGCCCCCTCCCCCTGGCCCGGGAAAACGCAGCACGGGCCGGGAGTGTTGCAAAGGAAACAGTAACTGAACTGCCTGTGAGCTCCCCACCGGGAACCTCTAACAGCTACTGATCAGACAGGCAGCAGCTGAGTAGGACAGGACGGTCGCCCTGCATACTGTCCCCGCAGCAGTGTCCCCGCTGAGGAGGGCCTCCACCCTCGGACCAGTCCCACTCCAGATTGAACAGTCCGTCCAGACTGGAGCAGGCAGCTCGCTGGCAGGAGCTGCCGAGGCTAGTCTGCAGGCGGCAGACCAGGAGAGGGAGGCGGCTGATCAGGCGTCACGGTGCAGTCACGGACAACAGTCTGACTGTGTCTGCTGTCCAGCAGTCACAGTGGAGCTGACCGGCAGGATGGTCGCGAGTAGCACGCCGTGAACACCCTGAAACGCCAAAGCGAGACCAAAGCGCGAAACGGCTGAAACTAGCAAAACGTTGCAAGACTGCTCGCCGGCAGCGAGTTCGCATTCGCCCCTAGCCCTACTTACGGAGCTGCGGTGACGGCGACGGTGACTCACGCCGCAGACAGCTGACCCTCAGCTACGCCACCCATCCCACAGCACTCGTGGCGGTCTAGGCCTGGGTCGCGCCGAGGCCGAGCGGTCCCGGGCCACCGGCGCGGCCCGTCCGCACTGCGCAATGGCGGCGGGCGGCTGCCGGTCGGCGCGCGGCCGGCCGGGCGGCGCGGCCCCACGCCGGGGGACGGCGGGCGCCACCGCACGGGTCGGCCGCTCCGGGGGCGGGGCTATCGAGCGCGCGCCGCCGCCGCCGCCGCCGGGCGCCTTTTTGCGGGCCTCTCCTGACCGGGCGCCGGCGCCGCCATCTTGTTCATGGCAGATGGATGTTCGGTCGTCGAGCGTTGGCGGGGAATCCGTTTGGGGCGGGGATGGGGTGGCATGAAGTTTGGAAACCTGAATAATCCGGTTATTTCGCACGGGAGGAGGGGTATAGACCTTTCTCCATTTCCCGGAATCACTAGACATGACAACAGCCTCACGTTGCAGAGAATGTTTCACGTTCAACACATCTTTGGAACTGAGACAGCCAACGTTGTAACGAATGGTTAAAAAGCAATGGCGCATAGCATAGGCGCACGAGCCATGGCGCCTGGTTGGTTAGTTGGTTGGTTATTGGGGCTTAGGGGCGCACCGACTGCAGGGTCATTCGGCGCCCAGAGCCATGGCGCCAGGGGGGGGCTTCAGGCCCTCATTTTTTAAATTTAACACTGACGCTATGGACACTGACCGAAAAGAATTGACCCAAAATGCTTCTTGGCTCTGCCAATTGAAGAAGAGCTCCCGTGCCCCTGGCGCGTAATGACTGAAAAAAGCAGGAATGAGCCAAGTTGGGATTAAAATTCACAACATTGTTAACAATTGACGGGGTTGCACCTTAATTTTCATTGAAATTCTTGAGTTGTATGTGCATAACTTTTGACAGGTCATTTGAAGTCCACCCGTGAAGCCATTGGTGTAACTGTATATCACAAAGGGGGTGTAGATGCAGCTCCAGGCTTTCAAAGCACAACCTCACTGGGCCCAAATGCCAGTCTATGAGAGGAAACGTCGAAATAGCGCCTGGACCTGTACATAACTTACTGCTGGCACTTAACCCGCGCACGACCGTCGGTCCGTCCCGAACATCGGCGACTGGGGGGGGGGGGCAGTTGACTGCCCCCCCTCTAACCCACGAACGGTTGGTCGCACGATAAAAATAAGCATACCGTTGGAAAGCCTGTGACGAGAAGAGCTCGAAACTGGTCTCATTTTTAGTTTTAGATAATATGTAAGCCAATTTACGCCCTATATATGTTTTCTCATAGCCGACTGCATGAGACCGAGAAATGGCCTGAATCTCAAGGACTGTGACTAATAGCGCATAGGTAAAGGCACCAGCGCACAAGTAAATGTCTGCAGATGCCGATACACGTCTAATTTCCTCAGATTTGTTCAATATATACGCCGAAACGTTGAGTTAAAGACACCGTAATTCCCCCGGTCGGCCGTCAGTGTGCGCCGCTGCCGTATGCGGTACCAAATTGACGAAAACTAGTTTTGGCATTCCTTTATTTTCGCGAAAAAGGACAATCTATGTCAATTTTGTTGATCTTTGTGGTTCCTGTGATGCTTTCTCATGCTTAAATTTTGGGAAAATTGATTAGTTGCCAATCTACAAAGTTGGCGGAGCTTTATTCGCGAGAGCCTGTTTATTTCCAAAATATGCTACTTTTTCAAACTTTTTGAGGTTCCTGGTATTAACTGCGTCTGTGCAAGCTAGTTCTGCCATTTTCGACCCATTCTGAGTAGTTCATCGTCGATTTTGACGGTGGTACATTTTGGCCCACTACAGTTATTCGTGACCTGACCTCAGGTCAATGGCTGGAAGTCACTGATACTTTTCCCAATGACGGCAACTAGATGTCTGCTTCACTGTACACTAAAAATGTTATGGAATATTCCGTCAATTTCCGAAAAAAACGGCGATATGTCTTAAAAATGGGCTTGACCTTAGGTCAATGAACCGGAAAATTTCGAAACATCTGAGATAGCAGATTGGTTACATCTATCACAATCACTAATCGCTGAAAGTATTATTGAGATATCTTGTTTTGCGAAAAAGTTAGAGGGCGCTAAACTTTTTTCGACATAGGTCTGTTTGACGTGACCTAGGTCAGGCACCTGAGCTGACCTGAGGTCAAAATTTTGACACGAGACGTAAAATTGATGGATCAAAAGGTACACAAAGTTTCGTGACTCTGTGTTCGTTGCTTCTTTCGCAATCCCAGAAAAACCTCAGGGGGGCAGTCAACTGCCCCCCCAGTCAGGGACGGGTTAAGACCGCTAGTACGGTTTGCATCCAGAGGATTCGGCGAAAGCTCGAGTTTCAGCAGCAATTTTCAGCGTTTATGGACATTTCGAGCAGCAATTCCATTTTTTCGGGCGATTAAAGCATTTTCTTATTTATCTATATCTGCAGACTGATGTGCATCATGACCATGTTGTTTGGTCAAGGACTCAAAAATACGCCTTAACCCTCGCACTGACGGGGGTAGGTATCTGCCCCCCATGACCAATCTTAACCCTATTCCTGGAGGGCTAGACGGTATGGTCGATTCCCGGCAGGGGGGGCGGATTCGGCCCCCCCTGAGATCTCGAGAACTGCTCGTCTGATTTCATCGCAACAAACGGCAATCGATTCGCCATGACGTGAACTACATTTTCATAAAAAGAAATTTTGAAAATTCTGAAATGTGCGGATACAGGGGGCAAAAATGTCAAAATGGGGGGTATTTTTGGACTTCTTATAACTCCGTTGTTTATCGACCGATTTCAATGAAACTGGCATGAATCGAAAGATTATGGATAGGGCTTTCACCATGGGTACACAAATCTAAAATTTTGAGAAGATTCATGGGCGTTCACAGCGTTTCAAAAATAGGAGGATTAGTCTTCTGACAACTAATTGAACAAAAGAGGAAAAAACACTTTTTTGGTTTCTGCTACTCCCCCAATGAAAACCAAAAAGTTACGCGACTGCATAAGTGTCACTGACGTGCGTGGAAAAATTTTTGAAACCACTTAGGTCAAGGCCATTTTCAAATCATTACTTTTCATAAGGCCAAAATAAGGTTACAACACCATAAAGATAATGCTAAAATGCTCCACAGGTGGCAGGGTCGCCGCCTTACCTGCCCTATGGGATCCTATATCCATGGTCATGATATGCACTAGCGACAGAGGCACTCGAAAAAGGCAGCTCATCATGGAATCTGTTTTTCTTTACAGGAGCGAAAATGTCATGCGAAATCGAAACATTGTAAGATTCTTGGTGCCTGGCTTGTCAGAGGAACGTCTTTAGGCACTTAATCCAAATCTCTGGCCTGTCTTTCATTCCTCGCCTGTTGTGATACTCTAAACAGGACTAAAAAATTATTGTCAAAGCCGTCAGACTAAGACAGCTTAAGTTACGGCATATTGGTATGTGTCCTTTGGCCGTAGTGGTTGCGGTATAACGTGATGTTTAATGCGCGACTGCGCCGGTAAAAAACCTTTTTGAACTCAAGGCAAGGGAGGCAAACGTCGCTACGGATTTCTCGGCACACTTTTAAAAGTTCAGGCCGAAGAATTATAGGAGATTCAGGTTTTGTCAAAACGATATCCTTCCAAACCCGACGTACGGCAATTGTTAATATTGTAACCAGCGTGGATGTAGGAGTATAGGGCTGAAATGTGGTGCGATTCTTACCACATCCAGCTAGAGGACATGCCAGCTAAATAAATCATCACGAATAAAGTAGCAACTAATTTGGAGCATGTAAAAAAACACTTGATTTTGCGTTACATACAAGTTGCCTAAACTTGAGAATGACAAAAAATCGTTTTTTTTTAACTTGCTTTAAACTGTCTTAAAAAATAAAGTTTTATTGCACCAAAGCATTGTGCACGTCTGTACAATGCGTAGCCGAATGGTTTAAATCTTGTTAAAAAGTAACAATAATAGCACGGCAAAAACTTTTCACTAGCTTGACTAAACGTTGCGTTAGCAGGAGGTAAAACGTTTTAACCGGATGCAAGTACCCATACCAAAGAGATAATTTAGGTTGCGCCGATGGACTTCTGGTGCGAAAATTAGATTTCTTAAAATAACGGCAATGAAAGCTTTCAGACACTGACTTCGAATATGTCATTCATTGACATATTAATGCTGAATCTAATGCATAAGATTTAACGCAAACATTGAACACAAACACTAAGTAACACAAACATAGGAATTTTTATTAATCACTAAAACGAATACACAGTATGGATCCCAGAAATTCTGACATCACATACAGGCAGAATAAATTCAGAAATTCTGACACCACATGCAGGCAGAGTATAAACAAATAATAAGGTACGATTTTACGGTGTGCAGTGCTTTGCTGTCAGCTTCACCGAGGAAATTTTTGCCACTAATCCGTCTATGTGTTAACTATGTGTTATTGTGTATGCTGTTGGTAGTCGGTCGCACCGTTGCTGTAGCACAGACCGATCGCTGCACGCAATCACCCGTCCCCCACCCACGGAATCACATTACAAAAGCTGCAGGTTCACCGAGCTGTCAGTTGTCGTTGGTTCTTGCAACCATTGCTCAATGTTTCGCCACCATATTTTGGGTACATCACTACGCAAATATGGGACATTTTAATCTCATTTTTCTCGACATCTCTCCAACAGTCGCTATAGGTGAGCCAACTTTGAAGCCCAAGTCACGATACTGGGAAGCTTCAATCGATGGCTATTTCTAATTTCCGAGCAAAACCACTTGGAAGCATGACTGGAGACTTCCGATGGTCCGGAGGGGGGGGGGGGAGTGGATGTCTAACTAGCATTTCAAACCGATTTTTTCCCACTGATTGCCATAGGCAGTACCATGTTAAAAATTTCTGAAAAGTAGCCAGCTTTGGATTGGCCTTGAGACGATGTTTTTCTGAGACTGAATTTCAGGAGGAATTTCAGTCTGCGAGAAAGGGAACCGAGAATCCCGGTATGTTTGAAAATCAGGACAAAGTTTTCGTTCAGTCTTGACCAAATTCGCGCCAGGAATCTATTCTTGGACGATGCGAGGAAAACAGGCGGTTCCTGATCAAGACAAAATACAAATTCATTGCGCGAGGACCTTACCCATAACCACCAACATCAATGCCCTCCGGTTTTCCGGCACAGCCAAGAACATGTTTCCGACATGTCTCTTTACATTAAGCCCGAAAAGTTGCTCAAATATGCAAATGAACAGATGTTATTTCCCGATGACTTCTGATCAGTCTGATGCCTAAACAAACTGTTAGACACTAAAAAAGAATTGCACCGTTGGAAACTGGGTGGGAAAAGTGTGAATGCCTTCTCACCTTTTCGGTTTTTTACCATTCCAAAGTTTGGATTATTTGAACAATCAAGACAGACGTGTACAAAATCTTCTCTTTCAATCCTCTCGTCGTATTCGATCCTTAACTACATCACATACGAGGGTGGGCTGAAAAGTTCATAGGCTGACTAAGCAGAAGTTATGCCACAGCAATGAAACTTGGTATGCATTAATTTCAACATTTTATAATACTAACGGCGTTGTTTCTTTTCAGATCAACTGAAGCTCATTGAGTGATTCAGGACTTTGAAAGTAGAACCAGAGACATTTTGTGAATATGGATAAAATTTGGCACCGTGGTGTTATCAAATATCTGCAGAGAAAGGGGTTAACCCCCAAGGACATTCACGCCGACATGGTTGCTACATTAGGGGATGATGTTCCAGGTTTATCAACTGTGCAAAAGTGGTCAGGTGAATTCAAGAGGGGCAGGGAGAGCCTTGAAGATGACCCAATGTCCGGACGTCCTGCCACAGCAATCACCCAAGAAAACATTGTCCGTGTTCACCACATGGTGATGGGTGACAGAGTTTCACTGTTAATCAGATAGCTATTACCGTAGCCATCTCCCGTGAACGAGTAGAGAATATTCTGCACAAAGAACTAGGCATGTCAAAGATTCCCGCTCGGTGGGTGCCACGCCTTTTGATGCCTGATCAAAAGCACACCAGGCTGGTCATGTCGCAGGAAAACTTGTCGCTTTTTGAAGCAGATCCAGCCAGTTTTCTTGAACGTTTCCTCACCCAAGATGAGTGTTGGGTCCATCACTTCGAGCCAGAGACCAAACGGCAGTCGATGCAGTGGAAACACCCCTCTTCTCCCGCTCCAAAGAAGGCCAAGGCGGTGTTGTCGGCAGGGAAGGTGATGGCCTCCGTCTTCTGGGATGCAAAGGGCATTGTGTTCATTGATTACCTTCAGAAAGGACAAACTATCAACGGAGAATACTGTGCCAACTTGCTGAGGCAGCTGCGACAGGCTGTCAAGTCAAAACGGCCTGGAAAACTGACGAAGGGGGTCCTGTTTCACCAGAACAATGTTCCTGCTCACAAGTGGGTGTTTGCAATGGCTGCTGTGCGTGACTGTGGCTTTCAACTGGTTGATCACCCCCCATATTCTCCTGATTTGGCACCATCTGACTATTTTCTGTTCCCAAACATGAAAAAAACACTTGGCTGGGAGGCAGTACCGGACTGATAATGAGGTCATATCTGCTGTTGAGGACTTTTTTGGTGATCAGGATGACAGCTTCTATACCACCGGGATCCAAGCGCTGCAACAGCGCTGGAAGGAGTGTGTGGACCGTAGGGGAGACTATGTTGAAAAATAAACCATTTGTGGTCTTATTCGACCAGTGCATCATTGTGAGCCTATGAACTTTTCAGCCCACCCTCGTAAGCGAGAAAATGTTATTGAATTAAAAGGCCAAGAAAACATTGTTTTTGCTTTCGAATTTTGTCGTACGTTGGAATTAGCTTCATTGTCGACTATTTATAGAGTGTATATATATGTGGTATGAAGCAGATGTTGTCAGCTGTCATCGATGTTCCCATGATATATGACTGGTCACTCAACTCCAAACAATAAGCGTCTCAAAACTGACGTGTATTTAAAACAAAAATTACCTTACTGCTTTGGTAAATTTACTTTCGTCTATAGTCAGTCGGTTTCTACTCATAGACGGAGAAGAATGACCAGATGAATTATTCTACGTGCATATCTCTTTCAGCCAAGTCACTTGAATAGAGACTCCCACATGAAATCGACTGGATATTAGAGTGTCTTCTCATGGCACTAGGTTCTTGGAGTACTGTAATCAATGAAATATGCACAATTTCTAATTCTCTGTACGAAAACTGCGTCTGGATTTTTTTCACATGGTGTGCAATGCGGTACTTGCAAACTATTAAATGATTTCTTCATACGGGCTTTTTCCATTCTTTCAATAACCTTACGGAACACAACATAACCTGAGCACTAATAATTTTCGGTAAATTTCCTAAGGTACCAAACTGAAACTACGAAGATTGTTGACCATGGAAACTTAATTCAGGATACATCGTTGCATTACATTCAAGGAAACAGTCAGAACTCTGATTTTCATCGTTTGCATGACTGCGCTCGTTTTCCTATTCGCTCACTCAATCCATTTGAAATATTGTCCTATACGAGAAATTGACACGATTCGTTCTTTGTACAAGGAAGCGGGAAGCGTAGGAGTTGAGGAACACTGTCGCCCCAGCTTTTTGAAATTGTGTATTGATCCTATGGACGTTGACTGGAAAGAATTAACCCAAAAAACCTATTTGCCCCCCCCCCTCCAACTTCGGAGTTCCTGCACCTTTGTTTTTATATGATTTTCTCATGCGGTTTCCAATTGTAAAAATCGTGACAACATAGTTTTAGTTAGTAACAAAAGAGTTTAATTTTTAGAAATGGATTTAAAAGTAATGTATTTGTAACCAAACTTTTGCAGTTTGTTGAGTATACCTAGTAACCGGCGTTATATGTTCCAGTTAATTGTATGGTAACATGGCAGTAAGTCCTTTCAGACTCAACCGGAAAACAATGCTCTGTGATATTGGCAGTTGCAAAAAAACGAGCATTCGGCGCAATGTTCATGTACTTGTTTTTTCGTCTTACTGAAATCTCTAAATCGCGACGACAATGTCAACATCAAAATAGCATCCTCCTGGCCTTGGGTGTAGGATCCTATACAGCTGAGGGTTCCAACCCCCCCACCCCCACCCCCACACACTTGCAGTTCAGGCCCCAACCTGGCGGCCAGCTCCCCTTCCCCGAACTTTCCAAAATAGCAAAACGAAGTAGCCAAATCCGGGGAGGAATCAACATTTGGGGGAACCCAGGTTGACGGACACAGGGTTGATCCCCCCCCCCACTGATTTCGTGAGCCTTTACCCCTGCTCCCGCCGCTTGTGGCAGCCAGGTTTGCGTTGTTTTCGGCCCGGCAGCGGCAGGGGGCCAGGAGCGCCGGGCCTCCACCCATCACATCTCCCGAGCCGGCCCAAGGCCGCCGGGCGCGGCGCGTCGCCCGCCGCCGCCCCGCCACGCTCTGCTCCGCTCCAGCTTCAGCCGCCGCCGCCGACCGGCAATCGATGCCACAGGGCGGCTGACCGCGGCCCGGTCACGTGACCGGCCGCCACGCGCCGCCGCCGCCGCCGCCGACGGCCGCGTGCTGCGCGGTTCAACGTCCGTCGGCGGCCGGCAGCGGCGCGCGCCAGTCGATACGGCCGGCCGCTCGGCGCCGGCCGTGTGCGCGCCGTGCATGTGCACCGTGCATGCACGGGGCGGTGCGCCGGCCGCGCAGGGGATCTCTTGTGGCAGCACCCTCCCCGCCCTCCCCCCGGGCCCGGTGGGGGAGAATAATGATCTCGCATCACGCAATTCTGTCCCCCAGTGAGACCCGTTAGCGCTTTTCAAAGTAAACTGGATCTGCCGCGGAACAGTACAACTTGCGTTGGTCAGACAAAGCTGTCCCTGGGTTTCTTGGCCCCTCTTGCTTTTAGTCAAAGGAAACCGTGACTGTGCTGATGATTGGATGAACATGAGACGATTCCGTCTGCTGGCCCCGGCAGCGCAGCCGACTATTCCGTCCGTTGGCACCAGGAGGGCATTAGGCTGCCTCCCGTTTCTTGGCAGCAGCGGAGCAGCATGCTATCCCGTCTGCAGATCCAGAACAGAAGGCTTTCCTCATCCCCCAACCACCCAGCAAACCGGCAGGCCAGCAGGCTGTCCCCTGTCCCCGTCTGCAGACCCGGCAGACCAGCGGGCTGTTGTTGAATGCCGGCTTGCGGCCGAGGGCCGCTGCAGCCGCTCGCACCGGAAGTTGCAAGGCGAGACGTGCACGAGAAAACAGCGGCCGCGCCGGCACGAAACGACCGCTGAAAAACGCCGGCGGCCCGCAAAAAGTGTCCTTCGGCCGGGACCGCTGCGAGTCGAAAACAGGCTGCGTGCGGCCCGGCCGGCCCGGCCCGGCCCGGCCGGCCGCGGCGCCGGCACCCTCCGCACCTGCCCGCCGCACCCGCGAGCACCAGCGACGGGGCTCGCTCTCATTGTTGGTCGGACCAGTCGGCAATGTTGCGCACAAAGCGGGAACTGCAGTGGCAGGAGGGCATGCGTGTACGTGTGTACCGGCAGGGAGGGAACAGGTCAGTCGGTATGCTAAACGTGAGGATCAGAGGAGCTGGAGGTGTTTTGCAGAACGATTTATGGGCAGGTTACCCGTGATCACGTCAACAATCGTCGGTGGCCAGTTCGTCCGTTCCTATGGAGGTGGACGGGGGCATCTTCAGTTCGTCCATTTCAAGTGTTCTTATAAACTTATGATAACACATACGCTTATAGTAACAAATCCTTTTCTCTTCCACCCTGCGCAGATCAGTCGCTTTACTTCGCGTCACGCACGTGCTGCTGTATGTCCAGCATTCGCCTGAATCCAACACTCCTGAGTCTGAGCAGTCTGAGGATCAACGTGCAATGGCATTCGGCTACAAAAATGCTTACCTCTTAAAAAGGACATTGGAAAAGTGGAAGAACAGGTGCACGCTCAATGTGTTGCAATTCACTCTGGCGATAAGAGAAATTCACGGCCCGGCACGTTTGAAAGCCATCCATGTTTTCTTCTTTATTTCTCGTAGAACACCGTCGACAGAATGCAAACCCTCGTGTAATGCCATTAAATGCTGATACTAAGTACTAAAGACGACTTAACAGCTCTTTTTTAGACATGCCAATCAAAGGTTCTGCTAGCGGCATAAACCTTAAATGAATTTCCTTGGGCAAAAAGCGTCTGTTGACACGGATTTCAGTTCGGTATTGAGGCCGATAGCCGCCTGCATCGCAAAACATTGCCATTTTTCTGTAAACCTCAAATCCAGCAGAATGATGTAGCTCTAGAGCATGCAAGATGTCAAGTTTGAATTTTTCGGGTGAGATATAGGAGCACAAGCGTAATGTGTGCGGATAAAATATCGACTTTGCACAACATGAAGAGGCAAAAACACCGAAAATTGCCCTGCACTTTGTGTTCGTATGAAGTTTGATTCTAACGAGGCACACGTTGTGATTTAGAACTCACTCCATGCCGAAGTGACTGAGCCACTGGTCTGAGTAATATCAAACATATTTTGTGAAGTACGTTGCTCTGAATACACGTAAATTGCTTCGGTGTTCCTCTCAGATGAATTACTTCTATAAATAAGATGAAGCGTGCAACACGCAAACCCAAAAATCAAAGAGGCGCAACGACTATGCGGCGAGCTACAGTACAAACAAATACAACATTAGTGCGGTAAACGTAGGCATTTGCATAACAATTATGCAACCAGTTACCACGCAAGCACTTAATGCAAGAGAATGAAAGGACTTACACAAAGTGGCAGAAACGAAATGTCAACCTTTGCTCAGACAGACGGAGCAACGGACGATAGCAGCGCTTATAAAGCTTGCAGCATAGTGTAGTCCGTCATTATCTTTTATATTTCTGTAGTCCGTGTTCTTTGCTCTTTCCCTTTGAACCCTATTTTTGCGTGAGCTCTCTGAAATCTGTCAATGCCCAAAATCTCACACTCGATTACTTTGCCAGAGTGATGTCATCTTGCCAGTGCCATGACTCTTGCCCTGACGAAACCACTTTAAACACGTTCCAACGCACGGGAAACGAACACAGCGCTTCCATTCTGTTTACGCAAATGGGAAAACACAAATTTTGGCCGATTTCAGCCATCTCTGCCCTTACCTTCATACGTCTATGTACCCGACTGTCTGCGCCCCCTAGACCCAGAACCGAAAGCCACTGACGCTATCAACATTCAGAATCCGAGATGATGGTTAAGGAAACCAAGCTTGCAAAAAAAGTCTGAATAATCTGAAGTCTCTTGGTCCGAGTGGCTTTGCCCTGAATTCCTTTTTCTGACCGGTTGAACTACCGATTAGTTTCTTTATTCCACAGTGGATTCTGGCAAATCATCGATAGGCCAAAGGAGGGGATTCCTTTAAATCAGTGCGATCTGGAAGCCAAAAGAAATGTTAGAAAATTAGGTACCTATTCCACTGCTGAATGTGTCGCGAAATGGTTTGTCACCCATAACAGTTTGCTCACAAGAAAAATGCTGACGCGACATCTGACGAAGATTAGTCGGGAAGTCCCAACGTCCGTGAAGTAAGCAACAGCCATAGAAACGGCTTCAGCGGCAAGTGCCGATTTCAATGAAAGCTATGCTGTAGGATAACCTGGCAGAGTTATTCACGACTCTGAGGTCTGTTTTGGAATAGTTCGGACCGTTTGGCCTCTAGATGTCTCACAAAAAAAGCATGAAGTAAGCAACAGCCGCAGCAGACGGCTCCTGAGCAAAGAAAACTGATTCCAATGAATGCTATGTCGTGGGATAACCTGGCCGAGTTGTTCACGAATCTGAAGTCTGTTTTGGAAGAGCTTTGATTGACCTCCAATGACATGTATGTCATTGGATACTCTGGCCAGGTTATTTTCGAATCTAACGTTTATTTTGGAATAGCCCTGACCGTTTGATCTCCTTAGACCGCTCAAAAAACGAAAAGTTGACAGCAGCAACAGCAACAGCTCCAGCAACGAGAACCGATTTCAATGATGTTGTGCCACAGAGCCTTAGAATATAGAGCATGCCAAAGAGCTATAGAGCACCATGGACTAGTTCTTCACGAATATAATACTATTTCACAATAGCTTTAACCGTCTGATCCACAGAGGTCACGCAAAAAACGTAATGCAGCAGAGGGCTCCAGGAATGAGCACCGATTGCAAGGATATAATGTGTATACCACAGATAATGCAAGAAGTCTCACCGTATGACCTTCAGTGCCGTTCAAAAAGTGACCGTTCGGTCAGGTGGGCAATGTAGGCCATTAGCGATGTCGGCTCAGATAACAGGCACAGCATGATCAGTGTGGTGAGTACGAATAGACTCTTATACTGCGCAAGAATTCGCTTAGCGCGCTTAGAGCGACAGCGTGCCATGCAGCGAGTACCATTCGTCGTTGTGTGCTGGGTAAATACACGGTATGGTAACTACATGGGGCCATATGGGCCTATATACGGTCTATTGGCCTACTGCATTTTTGTGTTACAGATGAACGCTTCGTTTGTTTCCAAATTTGTATTCCACGTGCCAGATGAGTTCCACATCTCTCTGGCACCCCGAACTGACTGGCGTGCACTTGTGTGGGAAATGACTTTTGGTCACATTAAAGCACATGGGCCAATTAGTACTGACATCAAGAGAGATGCTATCGATACTGTGGCACCTGATGGTATCTTGGTATGTTACTTTACTTGGATGTGCCGAATAAGTTTCGAACCTCTCTGACATTCCGACTTAGTTGGCGTGCGCTCTGAATAGACTGTGCTCGTTGCTGGAGTCGTCAGCTGTGGCTGCTGCTAGCTTCACGTTTTTTGTGTGACCTCGAGAGGGCAGACGGTCGTAGCTATTCCAAAACAAACTTCAGATTCGTGAATAACTTGGTCAGGTTACCCTGGCACAGGTTTCATTGGAATAGGTACCCGTTGCTGGAGCTGTTGCTGTGGCTATTGCTAACTTCACGGACGTAAGTTCCAAACCGTTCTGTCGGAAACAGGCTGTATGCAAAACATTAGCTCTACAGAGCTCTACAAAGCTTTACAAACAGGGATGAATGTTCCGAAAAATTATTGAGGATCCGCAAAACTTTAAGATTTTTTTCATTCGAGCCATTGCCATTGGCCTCATGTAAGAACACCTGAAGATTGGGTATTTATACCCTTCGATCTTGTGCCCCCCCCCCCCCCGGCCTTCCAAATTCTGCCCTCTCAAAGTCCGCTCAAAACAACCGCTTAAACTACAGTTTCCCTCGACGTCCTGCACTGTTTCACGGTGTGGGTTTCCGCACCTATCAACAGTGCAAGGCGAGTGGAGAAAGGTATCAACCTTGGCATCAGGAGCGTTACTGACTGAGCGGAACGTGACCGCATCCTTCAATCCTAGACACGTTTCGGTTCGCCATTTTTTCTTTTTGTTTCGCGAACAATGACAGCGTAACGCCACTAAAATTCACCGCATTTTGTTCGCGTGGGGCGATTCGCCGACTGCAAAACAATAAGACGCGGATACAGGTGGCATCGCCAACCACTACCCTGCACGCCTGCTATAGCAAACCCCGCAATCACCGCGGTCTCCGCCGCCAAACCGCCACGTCTCGAGGCCAGAGCCTTCCCTCGCTGCGCTGCCGAAACCCGAAACGCCCTCGATGCGTCTGTCAGACATTGTTTCCGGCTCACGACATACGAAAGAATCGTGCGCACTTTCCTTGCTTCTTGATATCGACCGCTTTGTGTGATGGATAACCTTGCCATGCATTATTATTTACATGCTGACTCTGTTTTGTGGGTCGAATTGCTTACGTTATCCTATAACTGTAGAAAATACTAGATTTCTAACAAAATGCTTGACAAAGAAAGCATGTCTGACAAGTTTCGAAAGCATAGTCGCCATCCTGGGATCCCTCGTTTACCTCCGAGGTCTCGTAACAGTATGTGGAGAGTTCTTCCCAGTCTCCTCAGGGGCCGGTTCTCCAATTTTCGTCGTCTGTTGAATCGTCCGCCCCCCATGGAGATCCCGCCAGCCTAGAGGCGTCCCACTCCTGGCGACCCACCACGCCAGGGGCGTTGGAACAAGGGGTCGGGGGGCAGCTGCCCCCCAACTCTGGGCAGCATTTAACGTTTCTTTTCATGCGACGCGTTATGGCGTGGCATGAAAAGAAACGAGATCAAAATCGCGTCTGCCCCCTCCCCCATCTCCACAGAGGTTCCACCACTCCTGTACCACGCCGTCGATATTCGCAGACTAGTCAAGTCTAGCACGTCTCCCTGGCTGCTTTGCCGTATTACAGAGCTCCGACCTGAGCTCCGACCGCTTTCGAGAGGCCAAAAATGGAACACATCTGAACGTGACTGATGGTTGTGACAGCTGCTGCTCGGTGACTATCGTACCGTTTTCTCGCACTGTTCGTCATCTCTTCGGCTGGGTATCTTCCCCCACACTGGACCATTGTTCTCAGCGTGGGCCATTTGCGACGAGCGTTTGCTGGCCGTCCACAACACCACCACCGGGCAGCGTTCTCGTGGACGGTCAACAGAAAAAGGACATGAAAAAACACCCGACCCGGAAGCAGCAGGTCACTATGCTTCTCGTTATAAATGGACATCACCGAACGTACGGATGTGATCAGATATCTGTTCGATGCGAACGTATGATGTCAGTTAATAAAGGCTGTCTGCTATGTAGGTCGTGTCCGACTTGGCTTACGGTCACGGCACATGGCTTACCAGTCATTTTGATACATTTAATATGTCCGAACATAATACCGGACAATGTGAGCCCGGGAACTCAAGTCGAAGGCGACAAGGGAAATGCCTCATGCTTGTTTTTGTGCAGTGAGCTGATATGTTCCTTTTTAATTTAACGGGATCGGTTGCGGTGTATCCTGTTTCTTCACGCAGCCCGAAGGGTGTCCAACGGAATTTTGTATCTCCAGTGTATCTGTGGGGAGACTTGTGCGTATACATGACACACGCACGTGATTTTAATCAACTCGTACGCAACATTTCAGCACGTGATGCAAAAACCACTGTGAACATGTGCTGTCGTACGCAGTGAACATCAAATGCTCACTGTGACCTACCTCACTGTGACGACTGTGACCTGTCGTCCACAGTGAACATCAAATGCTCACCGTGGACTCACTCACTGCGCCCAGTGAGCGCGCAGTGTCGTCTGCAGAAGGTATGTGGTGTCTCGTACACATTTCATGCTTGGCGTCGTCCACAACGGGCGTCGCCACAACGTCGTCCGGTGACGTCCACAGTGGACACGTGGTCCGGCCTCCAGGGGGTGTTCGGTGACGTCCACCGACGGCGGCCGGGCCCGGCAGCGGCGCGCTGCCCGGGCTGCCGAGAGCGTCGTCATTTTTAGCCGCAGGCCGTGCGCGGGGAGGCCGCAGCAAAAAGCGACGCTTCGGATGTTGGCCGTTTTTGCAGGGGAGGGGTCGCTCCGGCCGGGATCAATACTGAGCTCGCTAAACTCAACTGCAGCCCGGTATTGAGGTCAGCGCGGGCAATTCCGCCGGGTCCCGGCCGCGGCGCGGCGGACGCGGCGCGGCGGCGGCGGCCGGCGCGGCAGGACGGCTTCCGCGCCGCGCTGCTGTCAGACGACTCTCCTCAGTCCCTGCCCGATGGAGGCGGGACGGGGGGGGGGTGGTAATCGGCGTACTCACATCTACGCTCAGCTGACCTGAGCCCTGCGACGTCCTGACACGGGGGTCGGCCCGGGCCGCGGTCAGCCGTCCGCAGACCGCGGCCCGGCGGCGGGTGGACCCCCGACCCCGGGCGGTGAGCAGCAGCGCCGTCTATATCCGGCGGGGACCCCACGGCCGACAAACGCGCGCTTCGAGCCGCACGAGGACTGGGAAACGCGGCCAGTCCCAAGCCGAGCGAATCGCAGATGAACGAATACCAAGCTGAGCTTCCTTGTTACCAGCCTCCGCAAGCCCCGTATGTCAAGGAGTCCCGCCGTTTGCGGAATATTTTATTGCTCGTTTGCGTCGAGTCTGTGTAAGCCCGCATTACCCGCCGAAAAACGGAATCGATGCGCAATATCCAGCTCACATATGATGGAAACGGCGGCGGTGTTGTAGCTGGTCGGTTCCCGCTGTCCATAAGGCGCATTCAAGCTGAACACGCAGGCTGGAACGTCCCGGTTGCGTTGTCAGCGTCGCCGGACCGAGCAGCCGGGTGTGTGACAGCTGTGTTCCAGGAGCGCTCCAGTCGTGTCCAGCGTGCGCATTGTTAACGCATGCATTGCATTATCATCTGCTGTACAGCCGCGTGCGACATGCAGTCTGTATTCTGCCGCTGCGTTCTGCGGTCCGCACTTTGCTGTGCAGCCGGGCGTGTAATGGGCCGTCCGTTTCTGCTGCACAGCCGAGTACGCTGGGCCGCTCCTCCGGGAGCGCCGTCCGTACCTCACACGTCCCCAGGCGTCATCTGTATCCTGATACGCCACAGGGGATGATCGTCACGCGACCTGGCAACCACCGCGCCGTCGGCGGTCATTTCGGCAAGATGCCACGGCGCTGTCATTAAGGACAGGCGTGCTGATTCTCGCGCGTGATCCCGAACGACACCACGGTTGATTCTCTGAAGACGGACGTGTATTCTCCAAATTAAAGGCGGAATACAAAACGTGCATTACACAATGCATTATCGACGACTAATGACCGCCCCGAAAACAGTTAATTAGCACTTGCAATATAGCCAACTATACCAAGCGGTACTGGTGACACGGATGAAAAACACCACGCTATCCTCTAACACACCGCGTAGCCTACAAGCCGGCCCACAAACGACTAACGGCCTGGTGCATGACCGCCCCCGCGTACCGGGCCCCCACAGATCGCCGCTTCCCGGTCGGCCTGTCCCAAACGCCGGGCCTCGTGCCAGTGACTCGAACCAGATGTGCGTCGGCGGCGAACGGCGGCTCGGACGAGCTCGGACCTCGACAAACTCAGCCTCGTGACGGCGAATCATGAGCCGGCCTCGACTCGGCGGCGCGCGGCGGCCGAGCGCAGCTGAGCGGACGGCAAGAGCGCCGGCTGGCACCGGGCGATGATGCAGCGGGCGAACGGACCTCGTCTCACGGCACGCGCGGCCTGACGACACGCTCTGGCCGGCTCTGCGGCCGGGGGGCGCCTCGCGGCACACTGGGCCGGTCGCAGCTGGCGGCGGCTCGGAGGGCGGGCGGGCGGCAGGGGCGGTCGCAGGTGCAGCAGGTCCCGGGCCCCGGGCGGCGGCCGGCCGGCCGGGGCCCGGGGGGCCGGCCGGCCGGCGCTGGCGCCGCCGGCGGCCGGCCGCGGCGCGCGCGCTGCGCGCTAATGGTGGCCGACCTCCCTGGCGCGGGAGGGCGCGGCGTCCGGGCTGGCCTCCCGCGGCCGCGCCGGTCTGCCGGAGCAAAGGTCACAGCGCAGTCAAAGGTCAAACTCGCGGGTCAAGCTGATCACATCGCCATCAGCTTTAACCCGGAAAGTAATATTTTACAATCCCAGTCACCTGGTGGAACGTATACCACTCACGACGGTAACGGCAGTTTTGATAAAATATACGTTTACAATTCTGTGAGAATCAGCGCTAGTTTTACACGCCGGACTGCTGTCGCACGGGGCATGTGGGCCGCAGTCCCCCGGCCCGTTACTGACCTCTCAGGGTGGGGTGTCGTCCGTTTACCGGTCGACCAGACTGCTCCTCTCGGGCCCTGGTCTGTTGGTGAAACAACAGAGACCGCTTACAGACACCGCTCCCCACAACGTCCTGAGTCACCAGCCTCTACTTTCCAACTGGCCACCGGCAGAGGTTCATTCTACTAAACACACAAAGCTCCAAGGCTGCTGCCACGAGTTACGCGGACCACATTCGACAATCAACCAGGTCAAACGGCCATGACTCGATGCATCGCGGACGGGTCACGTGGCCCTATCTCCCGACACTGCAGGGGGCCGGGTCCACGAACACTCTCCCGGCGCACAGACCCGCTGGCGGCTGTGCCCAGGCGACGGCCGCAGCCGTGTCCCGAGCTCCCGCCGAGCGTCTGACGGCGGAGAGACGGCGGTCGTACCTTGCCCGACTCCGGCGGGGGCGTCCTCTTGGCGGCGGCGGTCTGCCTGGGCGGCGGCCCGTCCGGGTACCGAATGTCCCTGTAGGCCTGGGCCCGCCTCTGGGCGCCAGTCAGCTGCTCCTCTTCCGAAGAGAACTCCTCTTCCTCCTCCCCGCCCCTGCCCTGGCCGTACCGGCCTCGATCCTCAGAGGAGTGTTCCTCCTCCCGGGCCCGGCCGTGACCGTACCGACCTCTGTCCTCGTACCGGCTTCTGTTCTCTGAAGAATACTCGTCCTCTCGGGCCCGGCCCTGGCCGTACCGGCCTCTGTCCTCTGAGGGATAATTGTCCTCCCGGGCGCGGCCCTCACCGTACTGTCCTCTTTCCTCAGAGGACTGCTCCTCCCCTCGGCCCCGGCCCTGACCGTACCGTCCTCTTTCCTCGAACGGCTGCTCCTCCCCCCGGGCCCTGCCCTGACCGAACCGTCCTCTGTCCTCGGAGGACTGCTCCTCCTCCCGGGCGCGGCCCTGGCCGTACCGCCCCCTCTCCTCGGAGCCCTGCCGGCCGCCGAGCGGGCGGCGGTCGGCCGGCCCGTCGGCCGACAGCTGTCGGCCGGGCAGTCGGCCGCCGGCCGGCCGCGGCGGGCTGGCCCGGCCGCGCTCGCGGCTCCGCAGCCGCTGCTCGATCTCGCGCTCGCGGGCGGCCGTGTCGACGGGCCGCGCGCCGCCGAAGATGCTGCTCGAGGCGGCCGCCGGCCGGCCGATCTCCTCGACCGGCGCCGTGCGCGGCTTCAGCTGCAGCCGCGGCCGGCCGCCGGGCAGCCGCTCCACGCCGCCTGCCGGGGCAGGCCAGGCCGGTCACAGGCACATCCAGACACACGCAGACATATGCCATCGCGGGGTCAGACCGGACAGGTCACGGTCGCACCCACTCGCACACAGCCAAACACCGCTACAGGATCAGGCCCGACTGGTTACACACAGTCACGCACAGAAGCACGCTAATGATGGTTCACACCGACAGCTCAGTCACACAGCAGCACACCGCACACAAACCACATCGAACGTCTGACGCCAGCTCGAAGATAATCAATGCGTGTCATATGTGGCCAACAATAAGTGTCATACGCGGAAAGTTCACACGCGTGACACATCGATTTCTTACCTGGTCCATCGCCAGCGCCAGGCCGGGATCCGGACGGCCTCGCGCCGCCCCTGTCGTAACCACCAGGCCCACCCCTGTCGTAGCCAGGACCACCCCTGTCGTAACCACCCGGGCCGCCCCTGTCGTAACCGCCAGGGCCACCCCTATCGTAACCACCAGGGCCACCTCTATCGTAACCGCCGGGGCCACCCCTGTCGTAACCACCCGGGCCACCTCTGCCGTAACCAGGGCCACCTCTCTCGTACCTAGGGCCGTCTCTGTCATAACCGGGGCCGCCCCTGTCGTACCTGGGGCCATCTCTGTCATACCTGGGCCCTTCTCTATCAAATCCAGGCCCTGGCCCTCCTCCCCTTGGATACCTGGGACCGTCTGGGTCATAGCCCGGACCGTCCCTCCTTGGGCCGTCTCTGTCGTAACCTGGCCCCCCTCTGCCAGGCCCCGGGTACCCTCTGGCGGGCCCGGGACCCCCTCTGTCGGGCCCCGGACCCCCTCTGTCGTGTCTCGGAACATCTCTGTCGTATCTGGGGACGTCCCTGTCGTATCCCGGAGGACCGTCTCTTGGATGTCGCGGTCCTCCTCCCCTGCAAGACGGCAACGCCTTGTTAGCGGAGGGGAATCCGCGTGAAAGAATCAAACCGGTTCCACGAATAGCTGAGACAACACAATGTCTCGAAGTAGCGACTTTCTCGGAAAGTCGACGCTTCCAGACAAAATGTCACTTTTATCGCCTTCCGGAATTCTTGTGATGAGACACACTTCACAGCGTCAATTTTAGGTCTGGTGTACTAGTCAGACCTGTTACTTGTTACGCTCTGTTTCGGCCAGTGGGATCTCCAGCCCTCGTCATGTGTCGAAAACGAGCCATTCGACGTCCCGTTGTCCTCGGTAGCTCAGTGGCAGTGTCGGATTCCTAACTGCAAGACCGTGGGCTCAAATACCGAAGACGCTACTTCTCGATCTGTGACGCATACGGGTCTCGAAAGAACCATCGAACCACTTGACTGCACTTGACATATTACGTGACGACGGGCGACACGTAATGTGACAACCTGAAAAGTACCACAGCAGTACCACTCATGGCACGGGCACCAGTTCAAAAGTTATCCAAACTACAAATATCAACCGTTTAAACAACGGCAGACCTGATGAATCCGCCTGAAATTGCTTGACGCGGCCAGGACTGGGGGGCAGTTGACCTCCCCTGAGGTTTTTCCAAGATCGCCAGAGAACGAACGAACGCTGCGCCACGACATTTCGTGTGCCTTTTACCAGGCCATTTTTACATCTTGGGGAAAGTTATGACCTCAGGTTGAGCCAGGTGTTCGACCTAGGTCATGTTAAGCGGACCTATGTCCCAAAAAGTTTAGCGCCCAGTAACTTTTTGGAAAGCATGATATCGCAATAAAACTTTAAGGGATTATGGACCTTGCTAGATGCAACAAATCCGCAATCTCAGACTTTTTTGGAAACTTCCGGGTCAATGACCTAAGGTCAAGCCCATTTCCAAGAGATGTTTTCAGAAAATTGACAAAAATTATGATAACATTTTGAGAGTACGGTGATGCGGACATCCAATGACCGTCGTTTGGAAAACTTTTCATGACCTCCGACCAATGACTGAGATCAGGTCACCAATAGCTCTTATGAGCCAAAACGCGACAGAGCTGCGCCAATTGTGTACATTGGCAGCTTCTGAGCCATTTCAAAATTTAGGCACGGCAAACCATCACAAGAACCACTAGGATCAAGACACACCAATTGACAAAGCTTATGCCGCCAAACTAAGGGAACGTTAAAATTTCTTCCCATTTAGTCTATCCCGCGTTCGGCACCAGCAAGCACCGTGCAGCAGCGCGAAGATTACAGTCTCGAACTCAACGTTACCGTGTACATATTAAACCAGTCGGAGAAATTAGGCGTGTATCGGCATCTGCGGGCTTTTAGCTATTCGCTGTTGCCTTTACCTTGACTATACCCATCGCAGCCCTTGATATCCAGGCCGTTTCTCGGTTTCACGAAGTCGGTTCCGAGAAAACATCTACAGGGCGTGCATGGCTTACATATTATCCAAAACTAAAAATGAGACCAGTTTCGAGATCTACTCGTCACGAGCTTTCCAATAGCACGCTTATTTTTGTCGTGCGATCACCTGTTCAGGAGTTAGCGGAGGCGGGGGATCGGGAGTCAACGCCCCGTCGGGCGTGCAGGGCGCCGACTGCCAATCGAGCGCGAGCGGCCACGAAAAAATGAGACTTGCAAAGGTTATTCCCATGGGCGTCCCACGACCAACTCCGAACGTGACTGTCTGCAATCGCAACAGTGCATCAAGCGCATATGCGCGCGTTTGATGGTCCGTTTGTGATTTCGCTGTGCATGTGCCATGGAGAACCTGAGCCGTGAGCTTCACCGACGACTCACCGGCAGGTCGTCGGTGAGTCGTCGGTACATAAAGCTGACGCTATGCTTAACAGCAAACATGGAATCACTTCAAACATATTATTTATCGAGTTACTGCATGGTGTAATAAGGGTGTCGGTTGAGGAAAGAAACCAATAACTGGACGGAAGCTGGTCAAGACACCCTTGTCCCAGTCAACAGGAAGAGCTTAACGTTACTCAAGAAAAAGAGTTGCAAATGTCATGGACAAAAATCCAAACAGGTAAACAACAAGTGTGCAAGATATATGACAAAAAAAGTCCCCGAGGTCTTTTAGGAAACAAAGGCATACCACAGTTGAATGACAAGCAAAATCCGCGGCAGAGCAAATGGCAATGTAACAAGGTAACGTCGGTGCATTTCCAAAAACTGGTATGTCATTATTGATGGTAACCGGACTTCCGTCTTAAAACCAGCAAAACAAGGCCAAAGGATTATAAATGGAGAACAACATCTCGAATGAAGATAGGCCTCCAGTACGTTTCGAACAACATCGGTCGGAAAATGAGATACCTCCCGAGCATGTTTTTACTGAAGGTCGTCACGTGAATATGAACTCCTTTCAGTGCACCCCGATAAACTATCTTATATACAGGGACAAGTACATCCCACTTCTAGAGGCCTTCATGCAAGAGCATCACGCCGATGTTAACATAAATTTTTGGCCTGTTCTCGCCAACCACCAACACGTGCCAGCCGTTCAAGACGACCAGAAACGGCTGAACATGACGTTCGTGGAAACAGTTTGTTAGTCCACTAGCAACAGCCAACAGCCAACTTCTTCGATCTCCTGAAGACAGAAGCGTGCAATGTTATCTGTAAACCACTAAACAAAAAGCCCATGATAATGCAGGTCCGTGCCAAACTGCATGTCGTCGCCCCGAATATGTGTCAAAACCTGCTGCAAATGACTCGCGACTGTGGATTGACCTGCTGCAGGGTATTCGCGTCCCCGGCAATGGGGGAGGGTGCATTCATAGCTACAAAAAAAATAATAACTGCGTTTAAGCACAAGCTACCAATAAGTCTTTCTACGTCTGCGTTATTTGGTGTCATCGGTATATTTCATGCCGTCCTCCTATTTTTCATTTTTTTATTTCTTCACAGAAAACACCCTTGAATTGTTAATCAGAGGGAGTTTCCGACGTTCACCTTCAGCTTGTCACCAAGGTGCTGGTGTTCTCAGTACCACAAGGAAGCGGACCACGTCTGACGTTATGCCAATGAATCAGAGCCACCCGGTGGCGGCCCGGGTCTGACCGGAACCTGCCAGGGCTGGAGCCGACAGAGCGGCGCCCTCTCCGGCCTCCTCTGACACGGACCAGCCAGACGGCCGGCTGCTTACCTGTCCATCTGGCGCGGAGGTCCATCGTACCCGTCACCCATCCGACCTGGGGACACGGCGGACGTCACGGTGAGAACTGGGGACACAGCAAACGTCACACGGTGAGCACTGGGGACACAGCGGATAACACGTGGTGAAAGCTGGGGACAGAGCAGAGGTTACACGGAGGTAACTGGAGGCACAATTAGTGCCACGTGGACTCCAAGCACAGTGGACATCACATGGTCCGGACTGGAAACACACCTGATGTCACATGGTGGGGATTGGGGAAACTGCAGACCTCACATGGGAAGGAGCAGAGACACAGCAGATGTCGCACAGTGAAAACCGGAGAGGCAGTAGGCCCCAAACGGTGAAGACTGGCGACACCACCCACGTCACACAGTAACGACAAGGAAAAGGAACAACTGATGTTGCACAAAATGGCCTGGACACATGGCGAGCATTTCACTGTATGATCGGGCGACGCAGCGTTTCGGGCATTAAATGGTATCAATATGACACAATGATTCACGGGCACAACACACACTAAAGCATGGCTTAGTCGCAAACGCGCCAAACAATAACGACATGGGACAAAACACCAAATGGTACGAAACTGGAGCACGGCTGCAGGCAGCAAGTGGTCCTGGTAACGCTCAACAGGGGCGCCGGAGAACGGTGTTACAACAGTTTGACGCTGACCGTCCATGCTCCCGGACGCTAAAGCCATATCTAACTGAGAAAAGGTCATGAGAAATGGGTGTCAACGAGCTGGAAGCACTTTAAGAAGCAGTGTACTGTTTCTCAAAGTTGGCACTGCCTTTCACTTTTTATTTGGGCCTAACCTAGTATTAATGTCGGGACATGCAGGCAGCACTTTGAGAAGTTAATACAATCACAGCAGATCAGACAGCTCCGCAGTCGGTGGGAAGGCTCATCATCTGGTATGGTTACTTAAGCATTGTGCAGAAAGTGAGGATTAAGTGAAGTTAAGTTAAGTTAAGGAAGTTAAGGTTCAGATCAAGTCCAACCGTGGAGTTGTGGTCTAGGCGTGGGACCTATTCAGTGACAAACCACGGACGAACTCTTATGCAGTCACAGACTACGGCCAGCGCATTCCACTCAATCAGAGACAAGAACAGACAGTGCCAACCGCAAAGCACAGAAGACCGCACTGCGCAATCTCAAATCAGCACGAGGGACGGAAGAAAGGACTCGGAGCTCAGGGCTCAGGGCTCTGGGCTCCAGAAGAGACGGAGGGACGGAGAGCCCAGGCCGCGGTCCGTGGCCGCGAACAGAACGGCGCCATCTCCGCCCGGCCGCCGCTGGTCCCACTGACCTCGCTCTGGACCGTCGTCCCCGTACGGCGGTCCGCCACGGATGTCGCCGCCTGCAGACCATCAGACTGGCATCAGCACCGCCCATCAAGCACATCACACCAGCAGACAGCACGGTCCATCAACACATCACATCACCAGACCGGACATCAGCACGTCATCCATCAACACATCACATCACCAGACCGGCATCAGCACCGTCCATCAACGCATCACATCACCAGGCCGGCATCACCACCGTCCATCAACGCATCACATCACCAGGCCGGCATCACCACCGTCCATCAACGCATCACATCACCAGAGCGGCATCACCACCGTCCATCAACACATCACAACACCACACCAGCATCAACACCGTCCATCAACACATCACACCAGCAGACAGCATGGTCCATCAACACATCACATCACCAGACCGGCATCAGCACCGTCCATTAACACATCACATCACCAGACAGGCATCAACACGGTCCACTTATTACATCACCAGACCGGCATCAGCACCGTCCATCGATACATCACACCACCAGATCGGCATCAGCACCGTCCATCAACACATCACACCACCAGACCGGCAACAACACGGTCCACACATTACATCACCAGACCGGCATCAGCACCGTCCATCGACACATCACATCACCAGACTGACATCAGTACGGTTCACCGACACATCACACCACCAAACTGGCATCATCACAGTCCATCAACACATCACGCCACCAGAATGGCATCAGCACTGCCCATCAACACATCACACCACCAGACTGGTATCAACACGGTCCACACATTACATCACCAGACTGGCATCAGCACCGTCCATCGACACATCACACCACCAGACTGGCATGAGCACGGTCCACTGCCACATCACACCAACACACCGGCATCAGCAAAGTTCACTGACATATCACAGGATCGGGCTGGCATCAGCGAATAAGCACCGTCCACTAACACATCGCGTCATCCCAATCGCATCAGTACAGGTCAGACCCGAATGCATGGGAATCCTGAGTCAGAGTTAGTCAGCGGGACACACGGCGTGGCCACGTTAAAACTTCTTGGTGAGTATTGCCACTGTTACTCCCCTTGATGGCATAAGCAGGTGACAATAAATGCAAAAATGGTAAACAGTGCACACATTTCAGTTTCATATCTATTTATATCATGATCCAGAACAATGTCCACCGCCGCCGGAACGACAGGACCGGCTGAGCTGGCCGGCATCCAGTCGGGTCGGCTCGGGTCCGATCGGGTCCGGCCAGACCAGGTTAGGCCAGGTCGGGTCACATCGGATCGGATCGGGTCGGGTCGGGTCGGGTCGGGTCGGGTCGGTTCGGTTCGCGGTCAGGTCAGGTCAGACCCAGGCCAGGTCAGGCCAGGTTAGGACAGGTCAGGCACCAGCCAAGTCAGGTCATATCAGGCCAGGCCAAGTCAGGTTAGGTGAGGGCCAGGCCACACCAGATCCGATGAGGAGGGTTCGGGTCGGGACGGGTCGGGTCGGTCGGGCCCGGGCAGACCTGCCACTCCGGCACGTACATGCGGCCGGTCCCATCCGTCCGGGGCCGTCCCGGAAGTCGGCCGGCTCGCCGGCCGGGCCGGGGCCGCGCCGCTCCAGCTCGCGGTCCGTCTTCAGGTCGAGCCGCACCCTCTGGCCGCACACCTCCTGCGGCCGGCACACCGGACACGGTCAGTCGGCGTACCCGTCCCAATCAACAGCGGACAGAGCGACGCCAGCCGGAGCCGCAAGTCGCTGCGTCATCCAGCCTTTAACGATACACCATGAGAATGGACAATGGATACGTTAAAATGTTCTCGAAGGTGCAACAGATGCCACACAATCCGGTGAAAGCATAAGAAGATGGGCTGATGCACAAGAAAAAGGCTTGGCTATCGCTAGCTCACGTCTGACGGGGGCCTTAGAGACAAGAGGCATGCCCCCTGCCCTGCTTCCTTCCCTTCTGTTCCCTGAGACAAAGGGAGCGTCTCTTGCGCGCCCAATAGCAATGTCTGACATATATGTGTGACTGAACCATGTAGTGTCACCCGCGAACAACGGGGAACAACAAACGTCGCTGACAGCCGTTTGCTGTATGTCAGTCGGTGTCTATTACAGACAATGCCAAAGCGCAGCACGCGAACGACAGTCATTCAGGCCATTGTTACCAGCGTCATTCATCATCGGTCCACCATGGGAAAAGCCAGGTTGGTGGAGTCTAAACCAGATGTTTTCGACATGGGCTTAGTAACTGGGACCAGCAAGTTTCCGACTATCACAACTGCAGCCACTGACGATAGGGTGGCTGGCTACGGGATCACCCTGGGCTTAAGCTTTCGCCTCAGTCTTCTCCAACGACACCGCAAATCTCTAACGGCACTAAGGCAACATACTGGTCCTGATTCAGGGCATCCTGTGCCCTATTCCTTCCCCACCGTACTCTTTCCTTATATCACAGCTCCGCGCCAGGTGGCAATGTTAAAATTCTATATACATTCGCAACATGAGGCTGACAGGAACGAAATAAAAAAAAAACGACAACGGAATCGAGGCAACGTACACATTTGTGTTACGTCAATACGCCCAAACAACAAACTGCACATTCAGATTTATAAATACATTGTACAATTGCAATCTAAACTGAGGCCTCAGAAACATCCCACTAACATTCCAGAATGGGCAGCAGAATGATAATCTTCATGTGTATGATAAACCTTGAAAACCATCAATAAGCATTGTTATAATCAGGGACTTGGATGAGTACATGGGCAAAGACTTTTGGCTTATTTCAGAAGACAAAAAAACTGCTTTATCCGGTAAAAACGTCTTGAGAACAAAATGTCCCAAGGCCCAAAAACTTTAACAAAGTATCGAAAATTTTGCCCTTGGCTGGTGGCCAATCAAAATCCATTGTGTGCGTGCTATACCACGTCCCAGCTAGGCAAGACGCGTCACTAAGCGATCGAGGCGTCCCCTATCCACGCACAGCCACGACAGGGAGTAAGAGAGCAATCACACGTCTGCCTCGGCTGGCTCACACGCACACGCATTAGCCATTGTTCGGTCTTCAGAGTATGGACAATATGTCATATCATACACCACCAAATGAAAAAGTAATGCCTCCTCTCAGATTACACGACGATATAAGCCGAACAGTGAGATTGAGCGGCCCGCTTGAGGGCCAGTCAGGCCGCCAAGCCAAACGTCCCGTAATGCCGGAAGAGCCCAGCCAAAGGCCGGCGGCTCCAGCTCGCAGTTAAAAATAGATGAATTGGCACCTACACCCAATTACCCGTAACACGCTTCTGTTTGAGAGGGAACGTGCAACGCAAAGAATCACAATCAGCCTCTGGTTCTAGTTCTAATTCTAGACCAAGTTACCCTTGGTTCGCCAAGCAACGCATAAGCTGCACCACGAACATCGGTACACCAATGAACATTCTGAATGTTGGGCTGGCTACAATTCCTAGTCTTTGCTGCCCCCCCCCCCCTCAACTCCCACTCACATGGGCGGCACGGTGCCGCACGCCCCATACGCACCAGGTTCTCCATCTGGAGCGCCTCTATCATGTCCTCGCGGGTGGCGAACTCGACGAACCCGTAGCCGACGGGCCGGCCGCCTGAATCAGCTGGCAGGCCCACGTCCCGAACCTGCCGCAGATGAATTTCAGGCTCGCGGACTCGCAGCCGGTCTCCACCCCCTCTCCGTCACAGAACCGTACGACAGGACCACAGACCACAGGACAGGTCCACAACTGACAAGAACGCAACACATGTCAATCAATGGCCAGCGGACAAACGAACATATATACTAATGGCCAGGAGACAACAGAACATCTCCATCACTGGCCCACAGACAACAGAACAGGTCCACCACTGGCCAGCAGACAGCAGAACAGGTCCACCACTGACCAGCAGACAGCAGAACACACTCATCACTGGCCAGCAGACAGCAGAACAGGTCCACCACTGACCAGCAGACAGCAGAACACACTCATCACTGGCCAGCGGACAGCAGCACAGGCCGGCCACCGACCTTGAGGCTGCGGAACATGTCGGCCAGCATGGCCGGCTCTGCGCCGTCCCCGACGTTCTCCACTCGGACCGTGAACGGCCCGATCAGCGGCACCTGGGAGATGTCCACCTGGGACGCGCCCAGAAGACCCTGCGCCTCGTAGGGCTCGCTGGTCCCCAGTGCATCTGTCACCAGAATATGACGCGCATGTCAGTACATGTGCTGCTTATTGATTATCTTGCACCAATTACCCAAGTCTGCTCCAAGTGTCCACATTGGCCAAAATAACAGCTTGGCAAGCCACTTCATCTCTGCAATTGCAGCAGTCATTGAGCACTGGGGGGAAATTATCTGAAATTGTTTGGTTTTTTGGGAATCTATGACTTCCCATATGGATAGTGTCAACACCTCCCCTGAGCAGACACATACTAGCATCAGTATTCCGCCAGCCTGACTGACCACTTACCAACTTCATCCATCTCATCTGCCCATGAATCGATTGGGCCATCCATGGTTTTGTTCTTAGTTTTGGTCTTGCTGACAACACTGATAGCACTTGTTATATTTGCTGGGATAAAGACATAGTGTTAGACCTCCTTGACAAAGTCAATGGGGCTTGTTCACATAACTTATGCATTAAGTCATAAGATCTTAGTAATGTCAACAGTCACCACTTATAGTTCAAAACTTGGCATGGCATGCATGGCTAGGTCATTCTGAGAAAAAGAATACCATGCAAAAAACCTTATTATGCAAGCAAATGGAGTTTACATTTATAGGTTTACTGAAATATTAAAAACATAACATAAATATATATTTAGCCAGGAACAAATTCACAACAAATAAACTTTTTCTGCTACCTCCTTGCACCAATTTCTGATCACATGAGACATGAGGCTATGTCTCATGTCTCATGTCTCAAGAACAGAAATGCTAACTCACACTGATCTACATGGCATTCAGGTCCAGTTTTACCATCTGGAAGAAACACAAAATTTGTTACTTAGGGACAGAACATTCCTGTCAATGAAAGCTAAAAAGGCATCTATGAATATGAATGCCAAGCACATTATGCATAACATTAGCAAGCAATGGCAAATTGATCTTCCTGAAAAAATGGTAAATCTCATAATTTATCGCATGACACCACTCCAAAGGAAAGGTAGGAATGGAAAACACAAGTGTTCACATATAGCCCTGAAATTTGTTGTTGCAATTAACTTTCAATGAGATACTCATTTTCTACTCTGATGGACATAAACAACTCAGACCACAATTACAATTATGCCAGAAGGATAAACAATTTATAATTATAATTTCCACACATCATGTCATGTCACAATCCAAAAATAAAGGCAGGTGTCAAAACTTGGATTGATCCAAACTGAGCCATATGGGCAAGTCCACATGTGATATTCCCAATAATTATTTCATAAAACAACAATCAAGAGAAACATTACTGCATCTTCATGCATATCACATGAAGGAGAATGACAATGCCATAATCATATGGCTTTTCATGACAGTTTGTATGATTCTTATAAAAATGGCATTGCAATTCTACAAAACTCCCAACCAAACACCTTCTGAACAGCTCTCCAATGGCTGTTGGTTCCCAGCCTACATAAACTGTATGTTCATCCACCTAACATTTAAAGGGTAAACATTACAGGAAGATGTTTTTCTCATCTTTACCAACAGCCCTGTTCAACAATAAGAACCAAGCAGAGAAAACACAGTTAACTGCCACCAAACCTGCAGTGTATCTAGAAAATGCTTTAAAGGGAATTTCAAGTTCATTTAATTGTGATTTAGCAGGGCTTTGCCAGAATTCTATGACTTATCATTCAATTTCCAGAACAATGTATGGTGAAAAATACCTGCTCCAGTCACTTACAAGACTCAATAGTTGGACACATAGTACCACTACAATGCTGCAAACAGTGACTGACCCAGACCAATGCCAAGGTAGGCCAAATTGCCATCTGACTTAGCCTGCCACACAAGTATCATAACAAGCCCCAAATATGCAACTTAACCCATCCCCAAATCTCCAGGTTCTGACCACTCTATTTTGCCATTGTTAGAATGAGACATGCTTTGGAAAACCAGGAAGCAAAAAAACACATTTTCCTGTCCAAAACAGACACTGAATGACAAGCTTCCTGCTCCCCCTTCCAGGAAAAGGGGTGCCACAGATCAAGTGCCACCCCCTGGGTCCCCCATTGACCAAGAAAATGCAGACATTTCAGATCTCTTCTGACAATTTGTCCTTTCACAAACGCATGCCACAAAAATGGGGTAAACATTCCTTAATTCCATAATATTACTTCCAAGTACAACAGTAGTAAGAGTAAACAAACAACAGCGTAGCCACAATCTAATACCTCAATGCTGACAAGACTGGAGAAAGGCATGTGGTTTTTATCTGTCAGCATCCTTATGGCTAAAATCACCCAGATTTTCGCCCTTCGGAGCTTCGGCATAAAATGTAAACATTGCATAAAAACTACTAGAAAGCATGCAAACGCGACGCACACGTGAAACACAATTGACGTTCAGAATGCTTCGATTTGCGACCCTAGTAACGTTGATTGAAAGACAACGTAAGATTTATATCATATACAAGTGACAATTCAATCGCTAAATATGCACAACCGTGCTCAATGCAACCACGCGCCGTAGTTATCACCAACCCCTGACGCCATTTTTGGCGACCGCCCGGTCTCTGTAAACAAAGGCACAGCGTAGCCAAATTCGGAAAACCTGCCCAACGTATAACGGGTATGGCGGAAATGTTTGACATATTTAAACTAGTATGATTCAGGCCCGGAGTGTAAATGGCCAAGTATCAGAGGCATGTGCTACGGTAGTCAAGACCAGGTGCGGAAGATATATTTCCCCAGAAGGGCATTTTCCTCGTCCGAGGCCCTTGGGAGTATGGGCATCGCAGGAGAGCATGGAAAACTTTCCATTTTTTAAGCTTGTTTTACGTTTGCGCGTCACACGATAAGAGGCATTAATGGGTTTAGAAGAGCAGAATTATGTTAAAAAACACTGAAAGTTGGTTTTCGCCTTATTTAGTCACTTTTTGGTCCCAATGAAATAATGATTACAAGTTGAACGTGATACACGGTGACTTTACACGTACATGGTAACTGGAATGCATTAGACATTCTCTACAGTGGGGAATACCAAAAGCTATTTGAACGTCGATGGGTTGGTTGGCACAAGAGATGTTTTTGGGGCACATATGAACAAGGCTTCTAAAGGCATGGAAGGTTTAGATGCGTCGCCCAAAACGAACACAGAATTATCGATCCATGATATGAGACCAAAACGCCAATTTGATGGCTAAAGAATTACAGAACAATGCTCCGCCGGTAAGTGCACTACTGATTCCAATAAGGACAAGCTGAGAACTCGGCAAAGCCGTACCAACCGGCTGTCGAGAAACAGAAACGGTTTTATGCTTGCAGGGTCGTGGACAATCAGAATAACATGTACAGAAACTCAGGTTTCTATTTACGGGTGGCCAGCAACCGTAACGCTGCAGGAGCGTCCCAATAATTCCAAGCTTTGCTTCGGGCCAATAATGCCTGGTGTAAGCCCTGAGGACGCGCGAATGATGAATATTTAATAGGGAAGCGCGATTATATAAACTTTGGCACAAAAACTTTTGAACTCCATTGTTGTCCGTCAAATTTTTGAAATGTGAAAACAAACAACAAAAGAGGCATCTGCCACCGGTCCCCTTCGGATCTACGTCTGCGATCACGTGTAGGTTGCCAATATCAACAGTACATGTACGTGATCCGATTTTTTCTCAAGTATGTCGTTATTCAAACATGATGGCATAAGTGGTCATAAAATGTTCACAAAGTACGGAACTATAACCACGTGTGTCAGTTGACCCCTTCTACCGCGCTTCTCCGACCAGGGAGCACCTATGTGCATAAAGTTATATGCTAAAAATAATTCTATGGAAACGACACAGGTGCTCATAATTTCACCCATAATTTATGTTTATGCGCGTGTTTCTGGCGCTCGGGTAAGATGTTTTCCGCTCCTGGATGCGCCTCCGACCAACAGCTGGGCCTGTCGCCTCGGGTCGGCCCGGTCGGCTAGTGTGGCGCATCGTACGACGCGTCGGAGGTCTCAGAGCCTTTACCCGGGCATCCCCAGTACCATAAATTTTCAAAGCATTGGCTCCCGTGGAAAGCAAATTTAGTTTCCATCTGATTTTGGTCGACATCTTCCAGAGCTCGGCGCCGAGGCTGAAATGGCAATATGCAAAGTTCCATCAATGTGAAGACGTGGTTTTTGACGGTTATTGCTAAAATCTGGAACACGCAAGGTTTGACGCCGACAGGTCCCTTCTTTTGATGTCTGACCGACTTTGCTGACTACCAGTGTCCTAAATGAGGAAGCCGTTTTCTTAAATGGCCATGTATCGGCACCACTCCAACTCGATGGACACTACAGTAAATGAAACCAGTTTGAGGAGCATTAGTATTGGTTATCTGGAAAGCACTGCTATTGGTATAGTTTAACAGTATGCGTTAACGACCGCGAACGTCACAGTTAGCTTGTGCTTTTTCGATTAGAAAGGTGGTATTTAGAATCAGGACTACAAAAGGCCATTTCATACGAGCTCTCATCAGCAGGTCCAGCGGCTTTCGGGCCTAAGTTCTTCGGGGTAAAGTTCGTAGGGCAATAGTTCGTCGGGAAATAGTTCGTAAGGACAAAAGTTTGTCAGACAAAAACTCGTTTAGGGCAAAAGTTCGTCTTGCGAAAGTTCGCATGGAGAAAGTTTGTCCAGAACAAAAAGTTCGTCTTGGAAAAAAGTTCGTCTCGCAAAAGTTCGTATAGGACAAAAGTTCGTCCAGGACAAAAATTCGTCCAGCAAAAATTCGTATAGGGTATAAGTGCGTCTAGGACGAGAGTTCGCTCCAGGACAAAAGTTCGTCTCCTAAAAATTTGTTGGGGGCAAAAAGTTCGTCTGGGACAAAAGTTCGTGCAGGGCAAAAGGTTAGGATAGAATAGGTTAAGTTGGGTTAGGTTAGGTTAGGTTTCGTTAGATTAGGCTACTATTTTAGGTCCGTTCCTTTCCCGATACGAACCTTAAGTTTATGAACCCTTGCTTACGAGTCTTTTTCCTTACAAACTTTTTCCTTATGAACCTTTTTCCTACGAACCTTTTCTAAACGAACCTTTTGTAGTACGAACATTTTCCATTAGCGACATCAACTTTTCCAAAGCCAACTTTTGCCCTTGGTGAACTTTTGTTCTAGACAAACTTTTGCATGACGGACTTTTGTCGTAGACAAAATTTTCTCCCATAAAAACTTTTGCTTTAAACGAATTTTTGTTCTAGACGAACTTCTGTGAGAAGAACTTGGGTCCCAGGCGAACCTTTGCCCTGGACGAAATTTTGTCCTAGACGAACTTCTGTAAGACAAAATTTTGTCTTAAACGAACTTTTCTCTTCCACGAACTTTTACCCTCGACGAACTTGTACCCTCGACGAACCTTTTCACGGCGAACTTTTGCACGACGAATTTTGGTCCTGGGCGAACTTTGCCCTAGACGAGCTTTTACACGACGATCTGCAGCACGACAAGCTTTTGTCCGACGAACTTTAGTCCGACGAACTTTTGTCCGACAAACTTCTGCGATACGAACTTTTGCCCTAAAACCGACCCAGCAGTACCTGGCCGTGGCCTATCAGAAACCACTAGGACGCGAAGATCGGCCTAAGGCTCGGCGGTCTCACTCAAGGTCCAAAAAATTAGGTATAGATTGCCCGTTTTTGAAGTGTGATGTTAAGTACGCATTTAAAAAGTTTAAAGACACATAAGAAACCATGAGCAAAACTGGTCGGCCCTGAGGCTCGTGAGACCTCTGAGACTCCGGACTCGGTGGCCCAGGTGAGGACCCTCACATTCCTTTGCTGTTGAACCCCTAGCCCCGGTACGTTTAACCGGTGTCTCGTTTCTGTGAAGACCTTTGTCCAAATAAACCCTTAAGTCCCGTAGCACATCACGAGGAAAAGTTGATCTACCTGAATCCTTATCTGAGTCCCCTGCGGGTGGCCTCAAAGACCCCATTCAGCAACATTGCCGAACCCCTTGGTTTTATCTGTTGGAATACCCAGCTCCCTTGCGACTTCAGTTGTTGATCGATTTCAAACCTTTGGCGGCGTATATTGAGGCGTCCCACGTCGCGTGATCATTTTACTGAGGGCTCCGAGTACGATGTTAAAAATTCACCTGGATTACTTTTCTAAGGGTGCCTACAGGCTGTTCTGTGGACCGCAGAAATTGCGAGAAAAGCCTCATAACGCACCACAGAAAACTGACTGGTCGGAGGCACTTTCTGATGGTCTCGTACGCCACGTTCAGCGATTTTGAAGAGGTCCATTGTTTTGTCTTTCGGAGTCCCCCATTTTCAGGTGGCCCCAAACGTTTAATCATTTATAAATTTTCGTCGCCAGTCTCGCTTGGGACTTCTGGTACTGGGGTGTATATCCGCTACTCATTTCGTCTGACCACAGTTGTTCCAAACAGACCACTAAAAAGTCTTCTCGGCCACTTTTTCTGGGGAGACATGAACGTACGGTTTGCGCAGACCCCAGCCAATCGGGGCTGAAACCCGTTGTAAAGCAACGAAGAAACATTCGCCGAAAGGAAGTTGATTGGTCGGCGGCAGCCCGTGGCAGGCCTCGGAAGACTCATTTGGCGTCGTTCGGGAGCCCGACTGCCATATATTTTGGAGGCGTCCGTTCGCAGGAAACACCAACAATTTAATCGATTGTAAAATTTGATTGCTTCTTCTTAGGGGCCTCCTCGTCCGGTCAGGGACGTAGCCAAGGGGGGTGGGATATGGGGGCCATGGCCCCCCTGAGCCAAGCGGTCGACGCTAGATATAAAGCGATTCCGCACGAATACGGAATAGTGATCATATATATGTTGCGAAAAAACATTATATATATATATATATATATATATATATATATATATATTCCTGCGGGTCAAAAATGAGACAAATTACGTAAAGTTATTCCTTTTTGCTATAAGCTTCGCATATGCTGGTGGAATATGACAAAATTTGACATTTGACCCCCCTGAGAAAAATTCTGGCTACGTGCCTGCGTCCGGTGATGAGAAACCGCGGGCTTGGTTGTTCAAATCTGCTGTTTTTACGCCCCTGAATGTCGGCTTGGTAATAGCCATGTCATCCGGGAAAAACTGAGTCAATATATGTCCAATGTCCAATGTCCAATGGGCATATTTTAGAGACGGGAATTGTTCCTAGTATACGATGCTTTAGAATGTATTACGGAGCGGATGGTCACACCCCTCCCAGACACAGGGGATGCCGGTCGAACAAAGGAACACCTTCAGTCGAGCGGGGCTTCTTTGTTTCGTAACAAATGCACTCCTCCAAGGAGCACGGACTTCTAGGACGAAACTGAACGGTGGCAACGCATGTATCTCGCAGACATTTTACCTTCCATACTGCGTCGTATCCGTAGTGTAAATTCCGAGGCCTTGAACGCTCTCAAATTAGAAAAACATCAAGGTGCATTGCTGCTGTATGATGATCCAACCTTCAGGTAACCATTTTACGGCAGCAATCACCTCGCCTCAACCAGCATTTAATGATTCTTGATGAGTAAGCTATGAAGACATTATTCAGGGTAAATGATGGTTAAGGACATGACTTGACGTAATCTACATTGGATAATCGACGTCGGATTGCAAAGACCAAAGCGGCATCTGACCACTGGGCTATGGAGATCGCACGCGATGGAAACAATTAACATCTCGTTGCATGATTTGTTGGACAGCGCAGTTTTATTCCGAGGTGCCGGCTGAGGTACAGGTATATGTTGCTTCACGTGCCATGCCAGCACTTGCATTCCAGTTGCAAAGGTGACCTTATTAAGACTAAGACTATTCTGTGGTCATTGGCCGATGTGACGCAACACCAGCCTGTGCAGGTCAATGTACGCAGACATTGACTCGCCTGCTCCAGCTCGTGATGCCATGCAGCAGCTGCAAATAGACACCACCGAGGACATACAAAAAAAACCGTAGGAGATCGATTTGGATGTCCTTAAATGCAGAGTTTCGAGATAAAACGCATATAACAGTTTGGTTCCTAAGACTACAGCCAACAACTTTGTTATCTCTGTTCAAAACACGTGCTAGAGTGGAACATTCTCTTTAAAACGTCATCTAGCGCCAAATCAACGAAGCGCCTTCGGTATTGCCAGACGCATTCTACTACCAGTCATATTTCAGCGTGGGAAAATGAAAATCATATGGTGTATTTCATGAATGCCGTCTAACGCAGAAACACGAACTGTGCATTCACACACTGCAACGCACACAGCAGCCGTCATAGACCATGCCCAATGGATCACGACCATGAAACATTTTGGGTGGCAAGGCAATCCATTTATAAATTGTATTGCAATCCTTACCAGATAACAGGCATAGCCAGTCAGAGAATATATCCACACTCAAGTACCTACGCAGACCTCGTATGCGGCTCTTCTTCGTCCACATCAGTCTGGCATTTCGTTGAACTAGCCCTTCCATTCAGACAGTTTCCTTATGAACACGACGGCCAGGTGTGCAAAGAAACAATTTATTCCTAGACCGGCAGCCATTTGTACCGTGTAGGCTGGCAAACAGTTCGCCCCAGCATTCCACCCTTTTCGCTTTTCACCACTCATATCCTCCGCTGCTCATTTGCAAGGTGTGTACCGTCTTTTGTCGCACGCAGGTTTTGCACTTGACTTTGCAGCACCAGATGAACTTGCAGCTGCAGCGCTCGCTGACGGTGGTGTGCTGGGTGTTGTAGCCGCGGCCGCAGCAGAGCAGGCCGCAGCCGTCCGTGCCCCTGGAAGCCCTCTCACAGGCGCGGCCCATTGTACCTGCCGGTCGTACTAGCGTCACACTCTCCGGAAATGGTCTGGCATAAACGCAAAGCGTAGGAATCAGTGAATAACCAGCACTAGCGCAGAGCAGGCAAGGATAAGAGCGAGACAACAGTAGGCGTGATTCCCATTAAATCCAGCCGACTGCCTCGCGTGCCGGCGTTACAGACACAGCCGGCCCTGTCCTGACCTGAGGAGCCGAGAGTGGTGTTTCGGCTGCAGTAGTCGGGGCTCTCCTGGATGTAGACCAGGTCACTGGCGGTCGGCCTCTTGTACCGACGGTTCCTGACGCGGAGCCGACCCCGGCCTGTGACTTTGACCTCCGTGGCCCCGTCATATTTGTCCTTCAGTGTGTCACCTGGCAGCACGGCATTCCACCAGCGATGGCCTCACAACCGGAAACTACGAACTGCCCTCAATGCATCAACAAGCAACACAAACGATGCAGGTTCAGGTGACTACTTGGCCAACTGTCGGCATCTGGCCACTAGCGATGAACTATCACGCCGGAAGACTGAAACGAGTGCACAGCATAGTGGGCTCAATTTTCCGATCTCCATCCAAAGCTCGTGGAGATCAAGTCGCACCGAAAGACGTGAACTGACACCCATTGGCCGGCCTGGCCATTAAATACTGGACAGGAGCCCAGTGAAGTATGTTATTTATTTATTTATTCATTGCACTTCATGGCATTCCCCCTCAGATATGGCCGGGATCAGGTGGGGCTATTCTGAATCTCGGGTCAAAGCGGCGCAAAAACAAGGCAAGGAAACAGACGCACATGCACTCTGTTACTCTCTTCCTGACCCTCGTGACACCCACCGACTTCCCGGAAGGCGGGCAGCCGCTGCCAGCAGGTCACCGTGGAGCAGGAGCCGGACACGCCGTGACACTTGCAGTTCACCTTGGTCAGGCTGATCACCGACTGAAGAACAAACCACGACATTAAGAACAAGATCCGGATCGGAAGTACGAGCATCCAGACTGTGGTACAGCGGAGGGACCCCGGGATTGACCCATTAACTCAGGACGGCCCCATCACCACAGGAGATTGGCCGTTTATCTCATGAGGAGCTCGTCATCATAGCACAGACCGATCACCATTGCTAGAGGCTGTTATGCCAGAGGACGGACCCATAACGAGGAGGTGCGCACAAAAGTTGCGGTATTTCGGGAGGGGGCCGGCTGGTGTGAATGAAGTGACGTGGCATAAATGGGGCTGCAGGAGGTTTTCTCGCAGACGCCTAAGGCGGGAAACAGAAAATATTGTTTCTTATCATCGAACATAACATAATGCGAAGGATTTGCAATAAAACAATGTAAAATCGCCTCTGCAAAAATGTCTTTACGACACACACGAGCGATCAGAAAACAAAAAAAAAACGGTTGGCATCTGCACTCAATGGCAACTCTCAGCTACCATTCACACTCGCTGGTCACGCCAGCGTATGGCCCGCACTCACGACACTGCACTCCTACAGGATCATTCTGCATTCACCCCGGCTGACGCCCGCCCAGGGTCTGCACCCTCTGACCGCGCTCGCGGCGATTCCCGCTGGCTGGCGTCCCTCGCCCAGGACCGCAGCCGTCGCTCACCCTGCGGCCACACTCGTTGTTGTGCAGGTTCATCAGCGAGCGGGCCCGGCGGATCGGGCCCGCCTTCAGCTGCCGCTCCTTCTCACGGATGTCCACGAAACTCCGCGAAAACCTGCCGACGGCCAGCAACGCCCTCTGCATCAAACGCGTCCCTCGATCGGCGTACAGTACAGGGAACGTTGTCGGCATTGTGACGACAAGAAAACAATCATACTTTGCCGTTATTGTGACTGTTTAATTACCTCCCATGTTACGCAGAGCGAAAGCGCGGCTCACTCGTCGACGATCTTAAAATTCAGATGGTCGCTTACGCGCCGTTTCAGATATGAATATGACGTTTCAAGATAGAATGGGGCAGGGTTTTCACAATCACCCCAGTTATTTTGACATTATTTGATTCTCGTCACTCGCAAATGTACAAAAGCGCAGAAAACATACAAAGCTTGATTTGCCTCTCTGTGGCATTGTTCCCGTCCTATTTCTCAACAGCCAGCGAATGAGAACCGTGCACAATTATGTAACTCGACGCTGTAGCGGTCTTTCGAAACGGGTATGCATACAAATGCAACGGCCTGTCGAGATAGCACCGTCCCAGTTTCAGTCAACTTATCTGTAGCCTGAAGGATGAATAATACGCGTGTAACTTCAGCATAACATTTCAACCACGATCAAGTCACTCCCGGGCAGCCTAGTTTCGTGACCAAGAGCGATAACGAATAACAAACACATTGCTGCTACAGCTCGCAGTATGTAGCGGTTTTATCCCCTCAAGGCATTGCCGTTCTAGTGGTCGGGCGCTCTGCGGGCCTGGGCAACATTTCGGGGCTGTATTTAATGTACTGCTGCTCTAATGCACACATACTTCTTCACTGGACGGAACAGCGGGTAGTGTTTTCCGGTTTAATGTCGTCATTCAGTTTTGTTCACGATATGCCTTTGCATTCAGCCAAATAAAAATCAGTCTCAAAATCTATGCAAGACACCTGATACTCTGGCCTATCCTAACGTACACATAGACGCATTCTTGGCATTTGTTGGGGAAAAAGTGTATCGTTTACTAAGTTTCTTTGACGAAGTCCTAAAAAAGCATTAGCCCGCAAACTCAAAACACGCTCGCGAAAAAGAAATACTCTTTTTGTAGTGGACCAATTTAGACACTGTTAGGAATACAACACTGTGATTATAACTCCACTTCATCCCGAGGAACCAGGCATGTTTCCACCTTAAAAATCTTCATGTTTCTGAACGACGAGTGGACTGACCTATAGCCGTACTGTATGTTGTCGCCGCAGCCGCCCCAGATCCAGTCGGCCTCCAGGTCGTCCGGCCGGGCCGCCCGAGAGCAGCCGCACGAGCTCAGCTGGCCGTCCCGACACGCCCGCGCCACGGACATCACCACACCGGCGGCCGCGATCGAGTGCGCAAACGCCGCCTCCCGGGACGCTGCGGAACGCCAGGTCAGCTCAGGTCAACAGCACTGGTGAACACATCATTCAAAGGTCAAACACTGCTCCCTGGAACACTGTGGTTGACCAGGCCAGGTCAGGTCAAGTCAGCGCAGGTTAACAGTTCTGGTGAGGACATCATCCAGATGTCAAGCACTGCCTCCTGGGCCTCTGTGGCAGTTAATGCCATGGCCGGGTCAGCGTACTGGTATCGCATCGTTAAAAAAACAAACGTCTTCTCCCGTGGCATTTCGGAATATCAGGCCGGGTGATATCAGGCCACGTCAAAACTCGACCAAACCCGGCATCCAAAGACAAACGTCCTACGTCCTACGTCCTACGCAACGTAGGACGTGGTGACATGCCATGCCCGGCCAGGCCGAGACGGCATCAGGTCGCCGCAGTGATCATTGTCTCATAAGAGGTCTTTGACTGTGTAGGTCGAGTGAAGGTTTCAGATGCAGTGTGAAACTATCCTGACACTCAGAGGGTACTTTTGTGCATGATGCCCGAAACGTATTTACGACGGAGTAGTGAAGATGGCTATTTCTGCAAGCAATCGCGAATAAGATCACGTTCCATCGGCAGGTTGCGCTGAGAAACATTCAGTAAGGGATAATGCCAAACGGATAAACGCCGCCTGTAGCCCCCCCCCCCCACCCCCACCCCCACGCTCCTCCGGCCAACTCACGGATCTGCAGGATGGGTCCGAACACGGACGAATCGTCCACGGTGGAGCAGTTCCAGCGGCTGTTCCTGAACTGGTACTGGCACTCGGCGATGCCCGCCCGGGCGCCCCGGCCCACGCTGCTCATGTGGTCCTGCGGGTCAGGTCGGGTCAGGCCGGGTCAGGCCGGGTCAGGTCAGGCCGACCGGGGAGTCGGTATTGCCAGACAGATCAGACATCGGGTCATCTCCAAGAGACTGTCAGAGTGAGAAACCCATATAGTCAGAGGTATTATGATTCAGCCGAGAAGGCTGAACAAAGACTCCGTTGGACTTATTAAGTACGGATTTGTTTATTTTCGCCGTCAACTTTCCATCAGCTGACTTGTTTATAAACTCTGAAATATGTAGTTAACCCGCACAAAGTGAGTTAGCTGCATACCTGGTGTAATGTTGTACGCGGCGTAATGGTAAAATGTGGCATTACGCCATAATCGTATTTGGCAGCTGCCACGCTATAAATGTGGGTCGTGTGACGTCCTTTGTTCTTCGTTACAAATGCACACAAAATAATGCGAACGTAATCAAGCACTGGTATTTCTTATTTCGCGTGGTAAACGCAAGACAGATCCTTTCAAATCGAAGCAGGATTACTGGTTTCACTTCGCAGCCTCAGGGCAATTCATAATACTGCAGGGAAACCGTGTGTAGGCACTAAGAACCAGTTCTCACTGGTAGAAAGCCGGTACGAGTAAATTGGCTCCCAGTGACAGAGCCTCCACTGACCCGTCTCAGCTGACAGAGCCTCCACTGACCTGTCTCAGCTGACAGAGCCTCCACTGACCTGTCTCAGTTGACAGGACCTTCACTGACCTGTCTCAGCTGACAGAGCCTCCACTGACCTGTCTCAGTTGACAGAACCTCCACTGACCTGTCTCAGCTGACAGAGCCTCCACTGACCTGTCTCAGCTGACAGAGCCTCCACTGACCTGTCTCTGTTGACAGAGCCTCCACTGACCTGTCTCAGTTGACAGGACCTTCACTGACCTGTCTCAGCTGACAGCCTCCACTGACCTGTCTCAGCTGACAGAGCCTCTACTGACCTGTCTCAGTTGACAGGACCTTCACTGACCTGCCTCAGCTGACAGGGCCTCTTCTAACCTGTCTCAGTAGACAGAGCCTCCATTCCCTAACCTGCCCCAAATGATAGACTACCGCTGGTTTGTCTCAGATGACAGGACCTTCACTGACCTGTCTCAGCTGACAGAGTCTCCGCTGTCCAGGACTGAGTCCTGCTATCCGGGCACACAGCGGTGATGTTCCGACCACGTAGATTTGCGGGTTCCTCCAGACGTCCAGGCCCTGCATGCCGAGGTTCCTGAAGCACAAAAAGCGCCTCGTGCTGTAGCAAGTTCCAAGAAGCACAAAAATCGCTGTTTGAGGGGATACAATGTCTTAGCATACCACGACTCTCCCTCCGTGGCTTGAATGTTCGGCATAATGCGTAAGAACGTTAGTAATGTATCTACCAATAAAATAATGCTCTTGGTATTGCCCACACATACATTTGGAGACAATGCGCTGGTGGAAAAGGAGTGTCCTCAGTGGTGGAGGGAAGAGAAGTAATACGGTTACATATAAACATGCCCAGTTTTTTTTTAATCCTGCGAACTTTGTTTAAGAGTCGGACTGATGACTTTCGTACCAAAGCGCCGTAATGTTATCCGTCCACTCTTGCATTATACATTTGTATACGCAGCGCCAGATGCGCAGAACAAATGCAATTAACGTTCCTCCGTTCAGAACATGCAAAGGAAGATGTGGGAAAATAAAGCCGTCATCGTCAGCCGTCAACGGTATCTCCACCTGGTGTCAGAAATCAAGACCTCCGACAACAGCGTAGGGAACTGACCTTCCACAGCGCTACGCGGCAGCAAATAAATCTACCTGGTCTTTTCAATAGCTGGGAACCAGCGCTGAAACGCCCCAGCGAGGCGTGGCTGCTAGTATCCGGCAACGTCTGCGAATGCGTCGACCCGGAGACCTGGGGAGACGGTGTCCTGGCCTGACGGTGCCGGAAGCCGAGGTCCCTGATCTCGGCTTTTGTCTTTGTCTCAGTTGTCTCAGCCAGCACTCCTCGGACGGTATCGGCTGTGCCCCGGGAAGGCCCCTTCCGGTGCCACCCCCGGGGGCCCCGGGCTCTCCAGATGGCACGACACTGAAACCGCTCGGCCCGCAACGACCCCCCCCCCCCCCGGTATTACGTGGATGGTGTGGCAGGCCTACGACGGAAAACAAGCTCCAGGTGCTGTGCAGCTCCAGCGCCCGTGCAGTCGAATTCCACGGGCCTCTCAGTACGCTCCGCGACCCCGAAATCGAAACCACCCTGTCCAGGGCTATTGTCAACTGAATAGCGCCATGAGACTAATTTTAGGCAACTAGAGGCAAACAAACGCGTTACACGGCTGGTTGGGGTCCAAAATCGACGTTCTGTATCGCACGCAGACCTGTGCACCCGCTTAGCACCAGCATTGCTCCCACTCGTAAGTAAAAGATACTTGCGAGCCATATTATCATTCCCGCCATGACACGCTAGCACAGTGAAAGCGATCCGCATAACAACGGCGCACCATGAGCTATGAGGATTTTCCGCAGCTGGCAAGGGTCGAGTCCGCGCTGTCGGATTCGCAGACATACGCCCTCTCCATTAGACCACGGCCGCCAGCGATCAAAATGTCTGGGCTGTCTGGAATGAGATCACTCAGCAGACTGCACACATAACCAGGCCACCTGTGTCGCCAGATCTGAATGGCATACGGGTACACCTCAGCACGTGCGTCCCGCACACACCAGGCTGAAGCCATTGGCAATGCGAAACACCCAGATTACGTCGAATGGCACGTATCCGTGCTCCTGCCTGCAAATTTTCGGCATCCCAGCGGTTGTTGTAGTTTTGCGGCAGTGAAGGAGGGGTCTTAACCGCTCAGGCACCTCGCGTTTCACGTGCCAGCTGCACCCCTGTTCAGGCCTGAATCCATCCAGATTGATCGTCCAGCTGTCCGTCCACATTTTCAAATCATCATCGCATCAAACTGCGCCGCTGGCGTCCCGGCAATTTCCCCACGAAAAACACAGAGGTGTAAAAGAGGCGCGCACGCGCCCCACGTGACCCGTTGCACCCTGCCCATCATATGGGGGTGCCGCTGCATAGCCCTGGCGTTGGCCTCTCTACCCACCAAGGCTAGTTCACGTTGACGGCACTCAGAGGTCCCCGAGTCCAGATCGAAGTACGTGCCTGCGGATCGCCAGGTGGGTAGCACATGGCACTGACCACAAAAGTACGCACCCGCAAGTGGGGCCCATGTTGTCACCAAGCCTGAGTCAACAGCATCCGCCGTTTGACATGTGCCCGTGATTAGATGAATTTTGCAGAGGTCCGGCTAGCGCCGCGTGGCATGTGCCACACGCCACGAATCACTTCGGAACCAAACCCGCACCATAATTTGTCCGCCGAGTCGGCGCACCCGATGGAGTCGCGTGTATTGCGACCGGCTGACACGTCCGGGCGCTAGAGGCTCCGAAACTTGGGCACATTGCCACACAGTCACCTCGATCTGAACTTTTCCGAGTGACTGCCATGCATGAAATCTCACTCGGTTCTTCCGTCTTTCAATTTTGTATAAAAAGACGTCAAAACAGTCGACAGGGTTACCATTACTTCACGACTTTCCTTCTTTACTTACCGCGTTTAGCAATATTTTTGTGCTTGTGTGTGTGCAGTTGCGTAAATGAAGACTAGACATGGGACACTTTATCAGATTCCTTCCGTTTTTCTTTTGCATAACTTGTATATATGTATGTATATAAATTATTTGTATATAAATTATTTGCATAACTTGTATATTTGTATTTAATAATTGTATCACAGACATTGTAAAACGTGTCTATGATAAACACAGAGCACACATATATCTTCCTCGCCGAGACGACCGCAGCCTGACGCACGGCGGGCGAACACACCACTAGCGTTCCGACCGTCGTTCCGAGAACATGTAGCGCACGCCGGGCGGCGTCCGCCGGTGACGAAATCCCCGCAAATCCGCGAGTACAACAAAGCGGCGGCGCGTGTCCGTTAGACCGCGCTGCCGCGAGCCGGGCCGATCGGGAATAGCTCGGAGCCGCCGCGTCGCGTGGCCGTTTGACGGCCGGGCAGGCGGCGGCCGGCTCCGTTCGACAGCGGAGCAGGCGCCGCCGCCTCTGCTCGCTGCACCTGCGCCGGCGCCGGCCCTAATGAGATGTTGCCCAATCGGCGCCGACGGGCCGCGCTGAGCTGCGCGACGGCCGGACGGAGGCTCGGAGTCGGCGCCGGCCTGGTCACGGGGCCTCGGGCGCTCTGAGCCGTCGGCCTGGTCTGGGGGTCTCAGACCACTCTGAGCGGTCGGTCCAGTCTAGGGGGTCTCAGGCCGCTCTGAGCGCCGGCCTGGCCTGGGGGTCTGAGGCCGTTCTGGCCGCCGGTCTGGTCTGGGAACCTCGAGCTGCACCAATCGCTGGCCTGGTCTGGGGGCCTCAGGCCGCTCTGAGCTGCCAGTCTGGTCTGGGGGCCTCAGGCCGCTCTGAGCTGTCGGTCTGGTCTGGGGGTCTCAGACCACTCTGAGTCACCTGTCTGATCTGGGGGTCTCAGACGGCTCTGAGCCGTCGGTCCGGTCTGGGGATCTGAGGCCGTTCTGGCCGCCGGTCTGGTCTGGGAGCCTTGAGCTGCACCAATCGCTGGCCTGGTCTGGGGGCCTCAGGCCGCTGTGAGCTGCCAGTCTGGTCTGGGGGCCTCAGGCCGCTCTGAACTATCGGCCTGGTCTGGGGGCTCAGGCTGCTCTGAGCTGCCGGTCTGGTCTGGGAGCCTCAGGCCGCTCTGAGCTGCCAGTCTGGTCTGGGAGCCTCAGGCCGCTATGAGTTGCCGGTCTGGTCTGGTCTAGGGGTCTCAGGCCGGTACGGTCCGCCGCCATCAAACGATTCTCACCGCTTTGCAGGGCATACAGCTCCGCTGGCCGGCTACCGAAAACAAGAAATCAACCGCAGGACAGCAAAAAAGGTGGCGTGCAGCTGTTCCTGGCGCGTGCTGAAAGCAGTCTAGACGTTTTCCTTTCAAACGTTTTACAGACGACCTCGTCTCCCGGAATGCCTGCGACGAGCTGGGCTTCATGTTGCTAATGACAAGAAACACTCCAGACAAGGACAGCAACCCCAACATGATTAGCATCAAGACAGCCCTGTGTTGGCTTGCCATAGCTGCGATAGTTTTATCCCTTGCTCCAGGTCTTACGTCGTTTCTGTGAATGCGTCCTAAATGGTACACAACGCCTTTGTATGGCATTCTTCAGTAACACATTATCACTGCTACTGGACGAAAAAGAATGCACCTTAAACAGCTCCTCATAAATTACCATGATTCCTGTTTTGGCAACTGCAGCATGAAAAGCCTCACGTATCAGCGCGCGCTTAGCAAAGACGGCTCTTGCCGTGTCCCCTTCCAGCATTAGGTGATGTTTGCTTCGGGCACTGCATATTATGAATGGGTTTCTGTGAATGCAGGCAGCCCTAAACGATTCCCTTACATATGGTTTTTACGCATTTCATTTGAAGCTTGACATATCGTGTAGTTTGCTTTTGGTTGCTCTAATGCTGCAGCGTTAAGCTGTCCTACCATGACCGGTATTGTCCAAGGGTAAGCATGGATATCAGGTCAAGGACCTCACTGATCCTGTACAGTTCTTGAATTAAGGGCCTTGCCGCTTAGTTGCCCATAACCGAGATAAGACCGTCCCGATAAAGACCCAGCGAACCTAAAATCCTGTTCCTCACTTTCAGGATCTCACCATCCGGGTTCTGCCTTCCCTCACCTCCTCGTCAAAGTACTCACATCCAGGATCCGTGGCTGGCTCCTGCAGCACACAGCACCAGGGCCACGCAGAAGCCAAACAGTCTGCGGCCGGACACCATGTCTGTGACGCCACTGGTCCCGGTCAGCCGGGCCATCCGTGCATGGCTGCCGGCCGGGTCGGGCGGCACACAGCGGGCGGCTGCAGCCGTCGTCTAGGAGCCGGCGGATCACTGAGGCCGTCTCCGGCCGGCCCGGCAGAGGCACCAGCAGGCCCGCGCCGTCATTGGTACAGCCGGCCGGACCGCCGGGCGGACGGCAGCCGCCGCCGCTCTTCACACTGGCTAAGACGAGCCCAGCGAGTTTGTGACGGTCCACTCCAAATGACGCCGGATTTTTTTTGTTATCGTTACCTTCACAAAGGTACCTTCCGGCCAGAGCATGAGCGGCCAGGTAACAGGAAAATCCATCAAGCGTCAGCCGGAACAATACCGCCGGATGCGATTCGCTCGCCTGGTCGTGCCGTCCACGCTCCGAGCAAATGAACTGCAAAATTTCCTCCCATCGGCGGTCTCAGGACCGGCAGGAACAGCGGAGTGAAGCCGGCGGCCGTGCGGAGCGCTCCGCACGCTTCACAATGCCAGCAATCACCGGCGCCGGGCGCTTTTGTGCCGATTCCAGCAGCGACGGTCACGGCACGGCCGGCCGACGCGCGCTTTGTTCCGCCTCGACGGCAGCCAATCGGCGCGGTCTGTCCGCAGCGCCGCGCGGTAACCGATTCAGGCCCGTCCGCGGCCCGGCCACCGGGAGCGGCTGGTGGGACTGCGGCTCTCCCGGCCGCGGTCCCGCCGGCTTCGTGGGCCGCTGGTGAGCTAAGGTTGGTGACCCGTCCTCGCCCCTCCAGCCGAGGTTTCAGCGGCTTCGTGAGCCGCTGGTGAACTGAAGGTTGGTGACCTGTCCTCGCCCCTCCAGCCGAGGTTTCACCGGCTTCGTGGGCTGCTGATGGGCTATAGTTGATGACTCAGGTTGAAAGCTATTTATTCATTATTATACACAAAGTTTTATTTATTTTTTAGTACTTATTATCATATACAAGTTAGTATTGTATACAAAGCTATATATTATTCAAAGCTTCAAAACGAAAATCCCTGGAGTGGCACTACGGCACTCAGCGCAGAGCAGCTTACGTCTGAATCAGTCGGGCCATTTCGTTGGCATGTGCGATCATGTACACAGGCAGGAGAATTATTCATCAGCTAATGCAAAGACACTTCGAATCTTAGATTGGTTTATTCTGTTTGTTGCTTGGTATTCCCCGGGTGGCTACGAGCAGTCATCCCGACATTATGACGCAGTTTGTCCGACACATCATTTGTCTTCCATCGCATTTTTTCTTTTCTTCAGTGCTTTGTACCGTTTACTCCGATAAGTGGATTAGGGCATCACATGGGGAATGAGTAATCGTTTACACAAACTAACACAGTGAGCGAGGGGAAAGCAAAACCATTACGGCGTGCATAGCGCGCTTTGATATGGATGCATCTACAGACAGCGAATCGTCTCTAGAATACATATTCTCCTTTTCACGTCGTTATCTGGTTCAGCAACTAAAATTATCCCCAAACCATGAAACCAAACATGAAATCAAGCCATCTTTGGACATGACGAATGAAACATTATGAATACAAACATTAATTTAGCAAGGCTTTCACCTTTCTGGAACTTAATCCACCACTTGGTGCCAACCTCCACTGGCTTTAAATACGCGCGCGATGGAATGCAGAAGCGCCCCAAAATTATTGTAAATAAACCTTTCGCCTATGGTGCTACGTAGAAAGACACGCCTCAAAATCGCGTTTGTCACAATATTTTCCCCTAAATGCACGCATGTTTGCCTCGTCTGCTTCCTTTTTTCTTCGAGTGCGCTACTATTCTCTGCTGCGATGTTGGTTCTGCCAAAGCAGCATCATATGGGCTACGAGGAAAACTATCCCGTCCTTTTGATTTGGGGAAACGTATTCAGCAGCCGGGAATGTTTTGCTGCACCGGCCAACGGGTGTGTAAACAGCAAATTCAATCCTCTTTGTTGAATGCACAAATTCTATACCTTTTTTTCGTTTCCAGAAACTACATTCATCCATATAAGATATAGCTAAAACCAATGAATAAACTTCACGGTGCTATAAAGCGTAACAGACTAATAAATGTGAAGACCACAGGGGAACAGAAGCTCGCTGGTGAATGGAACGTGGTGAGCCGCCACCTGAGTCACTGAAGAGATGCAGCGCCGAAAGGATTGGCATTAATCAGGCTCGAAACAATATCAGCCGGTACAAAAAGGAACAATGCTGTGATTGAGTAGCAAAGGGACGTCGGCTCCTTTAATTGCAGTGATTTCCGCTTCGTTCAGTCCGATTTATTGCGGCAATACAAATTAACAACGTGATAAAAGCCTCAAGCACGCGGTGCAGCAATCTGTGGGAGCATGACTTGGCAGTCCACGAAATAAATGACACGAAATTATATACAGCAGACAATGGCATGTTCAGCTAGTCACCACTTCGGAACAACGCAAAAAGGCAAACGAGTCGGGCATTTGGTAGGGTTCGTCAATGCAGCCATTTCACAGTGAAACAGATTGCTTGGACTTGCTTGGTTCAAGAGTTATACGCATAAAAACTGAAATTGCCGTGATGACGGGGAGCTCAGTGGAATCACAACATCTGGTCCAGAACGTGGGATATGCGAAGTAAATATATTGCGGTAAAATCTACGAGTCTGAACAAACCATACGTGCCAATACCCTTCAACGTATGAATGACAAAGGGCATGTCAGATAACATTTCAGAGCGATTAAGGCAAGCCTCCAGTGTCAGAGCAGACCAGGTTTTGGGAATGCTTTGTCATTTAGTCCAGTCAGTCAATTAGCCAGTCAGTGTATTTTACGAATTACTCCAGATAATGGATCAATATTGGATTCGAGTCAGGTACGTGGGTAAAGCGAACGCGTGGAAAAACCGAGTCCAATAAAAGGCGGTTAGAACAGATAAAACGAGAGCGAAATCAAAGAAAGAGCCTGCTTACAACAAACCAAGGTCAAGGCGTGAAATAAAATCCTTCCAGGAGGAAGACGCGGCTGTGGCCAACGGCACGCGATTTCAGTGCGAGGCTGCTCTGTAGGGGAATACCTGCGTGAGGACGAGAGGCAGGACTGCGGTGGCTCTGGCCCTGCGACCCGAGAACGACAGGTACGTCCCGAAACATCAGCGCGCCGGGTAAACAGGGACCGGACCGCCACCGCAGCCGGCGTGTCGTTAAGGGTAGTTCTGAACGCAGCGGTGGGTAGCAAGATCACGCGCACCGCGCCAACCAAGAGCCCCGATGTCTGAGAAATGTGGTATCCGCCCCGAGCCCCGGAGACGATCCTGGTCCCGAAGTTAATCGCCATCTGTACCCTGTTCATGCGACGGATCGCAGTCCTGGTCCCGAACGGAGAGGCAGTCGAGGATCTGTGGAAAACACGACCCTGGATCACGAACTGACGGGCTTCTGGCGTCAAGTGGCGGATCTTGTATAAGCCGAAAAAGGATGGAGTTGCACTTTTTGGTGACAGTGGATATGTACTCCTCCCTAAAAAGGGTGCGGTCGACAGTCATGTCCAGCATCTTCACGAACGGCGATGGGATCAGTGTGTGGTTGTCAATGTTAAACTGGAACAAAGAGGCTTTCCTGAGGGGTTGGCGAGTTCCGGCAGGGAGAGGAGTGGCTATAGCTGGATTCACTAGCAGGGAGTTGGATGGAAAATATGATTGGACAGCGAAGACGGTCTCCTCCTGCCGAGACTTACGGACAACAGGATGGTTAGGAAGCACAAAATACAGCAGCTGGGTGTTGACGGCTTAGTACTCTAGGCATCCGTGCGCCAGGTACAAAGGGGGGTCGTTCGAGAAGATGTTGAGCACCAACAGAGTACCCCTGAGGGACACAGTGGGGTAAAAGAATGGGAAGGGAACCGCCTCTGATTATCTTCGCCAACCACCGAGATAGTTTTCAAACCACCTCGGGTCGATGACGTACCACTGTAGCTTCGTCAGGAGAACGCCGTGATCAGTGATGTCAAACGCTTATCTGATGTCGATGGAAATGACGGCAGCTATGTATCCTGTGTCGATGCGACGCGCGATCTATTCGACAGCATCGATCAGGACATCTTCCTAGGAATGGCAAGGGCTTTAAGCGCACTGAGAAGAAGAGAGCTTTTTCACTATATTTTAAACTATTTTGGACTATAATTAGACTGTTTTGTAAACAAGGCAATTTTTGTTTAGATGCGAGGACAGCTGCCTGCATACAGCTTTTTTATGTACCTTAGAGAGTGCAAGCAGACAAAATCGAAATGGGACGGAAATTATTTGCGACGTCACAAGAGCCAAATTTGTGCAGAGGAACGGAGCAAGCAGCTTTCCAGAAAGAAGAAAAAGACACAGGTGACAGATGATGTGTTAATGCGGTGAACAGCGGTCCCAAAACAGCAAAGCATTTCCGATGCGCGTACAGTGGTCCGCCACCAGTGCATGTCCCTCTCGAAGACGACATGTCTCGCAGGGCATCCCAAGGCTCGGGAAGAGTAACTTTTGAATTTCGCTTCATTTAGAGAGCCAACAGAGTCTTCTTCCCGACACAGGCTCTAACCAGCGCCGTGTCACAAACCTACACACGCACGATCTCCCGGCGATAACCCACCAAATCGGAGTGCGGTTTCGAAACGCAAACCGCGAGATGCAGCGATTAAAATTGCACGGGACATGAGTAATTTCAACAGAGTAAGCGGTAACATTAGTGCCGAGATATACTGCTCGCAACGCAAACATTGTTCAAGGTGAATGGCTACCGAGGAATCTATCCACTCTTCTACATTTACTCAGAAATCGTATTTGTATCCTGTCCTCTTCGCGCAAAAGCGGGGAAGTCCTCCATGGAACGTGCAGAAAATAATTTAGTTTTGAAAATATGTTCAATGACTATCACCCTTACCACCAGACGACAAACCATTAAAACCTGACTATTCTCGCAAGCCATTCCTAAAATTACGGACGAATTTTCGAAATCACTCACGCGACATAGATCTTACACATTGCTAACTGGAAGTCAGCCATCTCTTTGAGGAGTTCCCCTGGAGCTGGTTTAAACACGGTAATGCCTATACCACGTTTTTAAGCCATTTTGGCAAGATCAGTATATGGTGCCATATATATATATATATATATATACATATATATGTGTGTGTGTGTGTGTGTGTGTGTTGGTAACGATGGCAAGCAAATTATTGCCGATGCACTGTTGATTTCACGCTTCAGTGGAACGGGCATCAATATGCTTCTTTCGTAAACTCTGACGTTTAGAGCAAAGAAAACGCATTATCAGAAATATAGAGAGTTTACGAAAGAAGCATATAAGTATCTGTTCCGCTAGATATATATATATATATATATATATATATATATATATATATATATATCCAACCGGCCTGTTCGTAAATGAATCCAAAAGACACATTAAGAATGGCCAAATGTTTGACACAGCAGGGCCGGGTCTGACCGCTGCTCAGCTGTTCCGGGGAATCTCCGGCTGTGCTGCGGTCGGTGCCGACAGGTGGTCTCTCCTCACCGCGTACACGTGTGACGCGATCGTGGGTGTAATTTTCTGTTCTTTCGTGGGTGGTTCGGCACCCGCAGGGTTTACTAGGCGCTCAAAGATTTGTGAACTTAAAACGGGACTCTGTGGAGTGAACATCCACATTAATTTGGAGTCCCCAATATAATGCTTGTGTGGGTATCCCCAATCCATGTGGAAAAATACGTTTCTGGACGCGATCCCTGATCTCGGTCATGTTGAATCAACATGACACTTGTTGCAAGCTAGCATAGTCGCCAGGCACGGGCCAGTGAGCCTGTTGACTCCTTTGCACCCGTGTTGACGTTATTTTAACATCGACTTTGTTTTGATGGTCAGATGGTCTGCGCTTTTTAAAACCTTTTACAGCTTACTGATCTGGATTTTCAAAGGTATGCCCTCGATGCTGGTGCGTCCTGCTGACTGATGCTGTGGTCGCACTATTCTGAGCACGCGCCTTGTCGTAGAATTTCAAGTCGCAGGGAGCACTGGTTTCACTGCACGCGACGAGCGCCCCATGATCTGAGCTCCTGACCACTCGTATATCGAGTCCGCACAGAGGGCATCCAAACATTCCAGGCGACACTGGAACACGAAGACATGGAATTCCACCAGAAGATCAGTCATGCAGGTCAACGCCAGTCGAGCTCGACATGCGGTCGCTCTCAGCAAAGCATCATCGAGTACAGTGTTCAGCAGGAGCGGCGGTAGAGGTGAGATATGCCGACTCCGCGTTTTAACGCCTGCTCTCACTCTCTCACCGTCTGCGTAACCATCTGAAGGTCGTTGCCCTTCACCACAAGCATCACAGATACCGGGCTCTGCCTTCCCGAACCTCCCCGACAAAGTACTCACATCCAGGATCCGTGGCTGGCTCCTGCAGCCCACAGCACCAGGGCCACACAGAAGCCAAACAGTCTGCGGCAGGACAGCATGTCTGTGACGTCACTGGTCCCGGTCAGCCGGGCCATCCGTGCATGGCTGCCGGCCGGGTCGGGCGGCACACAGCGGGCAGCTGCAGTCGTCGCTGGGGCCGGCGGATCACTGAGGCCGTCTCCGGCCGGCCCGGCAGAGGCACCAGCAGGCCCGCGCCGTCATTGGTACAGCCGGCCGGACCGCCGGGCGGACGGCGGCCGCCGCCGCCGGCGGCATTTCGGCGGCACTGCGGCAGCCCGCGATCGCCGCTTCATAATGATACTTTCCGAGAGGGCGTCGGGCTTCGGGCGCATGAGCGGGTCAGCCCCTGATAGCTGGCGGTTAATGGAGTTTGAACAGTGTTAGATTTGTCTTGTGCGCGCCTCTCTGTCAGGCGCCAGATGCATGGCTCTGTTGTGTTCGGCGGGCCGCCTCCCCGCCCCCGCGAACCACCCCCACTCATTAGACTCGCCCCAGATCGTCCGACAGATCTCCCGGCTTCGGCTTCTCAGTGTTGTGGTCGTCAGCTTACCATACCTGGTGCCGCCAAAGAATGGAACTTGTCGGTTGCTCTGGGCAAATGAACCTAACAATAACAGATTGAGTAAACATCCCATCAAACCTCTATGATGTTTATTCTTTTCTATGCTATGCTATGCCTTTTTTTATTTCTATGCTATGCTCGTGGTCCAATGGTCAGCGGAATGTCGGACTTCCAAAGAGGCTGCTCATTTACAGAGTCCCAGTCGCTTGTTTTTTTTTCAAATAAGTCATTGGAAACGCCAAACTCATTAATAGCCATGTTACTTAAACGGATAATACCGTACAAAGCCTCTTCGCGCGTTTCCAATGCCGAGCTTCCATGTGGCTTTTGGCGCGGAATGTCAGATTCCATAGCTCCATTACTAAGGAGAAGAGAAAAGACAGATCTTATTTTAACGTGATTTGTGCTTGCCTCGCAGAGTTGCGCTGTGTTTATTTGAGGCTGTAAAAGGCTGACATCAGCATGTTTCAGATTTGTTACCGAAAAGTGTTATAGTAAACCGAGCTCTGCTTTAAGACCTTGAAAAACTAACCACAAAGCTTCACTTTTTCTAAAATGCAGACGTTAGCAAAGTTATATGTCATCAGCAATGCTTTGTGTCAACCCTATAAAATAAATGCACAGGAGCCACTAAGATAGGTACGATTTTGAGGCCAAGTGGACTTTTCAGGAAATGGAAGGTGAGATAGAAAACATAACAGAGGCGTGATACGAAGAGGACAATCAGTGAGTGGGCTGGAGGAAAAACAGGATCGTCTGCTGGGGAAGAATCCTCTAACTGGAAACCTTACACAACGGAAAGAAAAGAGACGGATGTGGTACACAAATGTGTTACTTAGGGACAAAGTGCCTGTTAAAAGAACGCATCCGAAAAGGGCATGCAGGGTCCGACATAGGGCATCAGACGAGAAGCCACGCAACCAGGGCAGCAGGGAACGGTAACATAGGCATTGAGCTCAAGCGACAGGAGCTGCGGAGAAGCTTCAAGTTTTCCCGCAGAATATCGTCGGCTAACGTACACATGAATGGCCTGCAAAAGGCCAATAACTGGGACAGCAATCTCGGTGGTGAAATCAAAAACATGTCATTATTAGGGACAATACAATAACGGCTCCGTGGCGGTGTTTCCCTCAATTCCTTTCGGGAGCCTAAAGGCTTCGTGACTGTGTTTCGGGACTCTGAGGTAGTTTTTTGCGGACATAATATTGCGTCGGATGCGAAGTGCTGGCTGGAATGCTGGACCTGCTCTGGCTGTCAGTAACGCTAACATGAACCAGAATGCCGAATCCAAGGTCTGGGGTTCGAGGCGAAGTAACCGCAGCATGCACCAGGACCTGTGTGTCGTTTCGAAGGCTGGCGGGTTGCTGGAATCGCGTATCTGAGAAGTACGTAAGCGGAAGTGAGTCGTGTACTTACAGTTTGCTGAGACCGGCTGCGCCGAAACCAATCCGATTATTGGGAATACAAACGGCATTCAGTGCTTCTTGGACGATTCTTTTTTCTTCGAAGCAGCAACAACATCTGTGTGACATAATCATTCCGTAACCCAAAACCAGGCACGAATTTACGCGCAGATAGATCACCGTCTGCGCGTTCATTCGCGTTGCCACAGGGTATCTTACCGGATCACGACCGTATCTTGCCGTATCTTGCAACACCCTGTGGAGCCAGTTTCGGACTGAAGACGAGCAGGCTGCGCTGCCATCAATTCTCACCCTCCGCTTTCCCAATAACTGAGCACGAGCAACATGTTTACTTTCGGCGCTATCAAGACCCGCGGAATTTCCATTACGATCAACAACTTAGCGCCGGTTCGCGCGTCTGCAGAGCGTCCCGCGGCCATCCATCAGCCGGGTCTGCCGCGGGCCGACCGGGTCCCTGTCCCCGGGCCGGACACCCCGCCGGGCCCCGGCGGGCCCGCCGCTCCGCGCTGCGGACCCCGCCGGGCCGCGGACAAAGGCCCACGACCGGGGCGCACCTGGCCCCGCACGCGGCGGCACCTAATCAGCGGCCATTATCCGGGCGCGGATCGGTGAGGCGCCGGGGATGTACGCCGCGCGCCGGCCGACAGTGCCCTAATGACGTAATATGATGCCCGCCCCGGGACGGACGGCAGCAGCCGGGAAACACGGCGATTGGCTGGATCGTTACCCTATCCCGACCCCGTCACAGATGGACGTCATTGTTTGCACGTGCGGGGCAGCAAAAACAGTCAGATTTATGTAATACCTGCATTCAGCGTGGCTCAGTAAAGCGCACCGGTAATTCACGGGTTTCGGGTTTCAAATGACAAAACAAGGGCAAATTCGGTCTGTTTGTGCCGACTTTTGAGCTTCGAATTTTGGTCTCATGGTGACTGACAACATCTTTCTTACACTGCCAACGACACACCCCTGTTCACACTACATCGTGGTCGTTGTTGACATAGCAAACACTGTAAAAAATCGGAACTGAATCACATGGTCATGGTAAGCTTGTCTCCTACCTTTAGGCTCCCGAAAGGAAAAGACGGGAAACGATTAAATTTAAAGCTTCGGTTCGATGTGGATCAAGTAAGGAGCGACGCCTTGTCGTATGCCGCACAGGTGAAACCCACTGACTGCAGTGCACGCGGTGGCGGTAAAATGTCTTGTGCTGCGTGTGCAATGTTGCCTTTGTGGTGATGTTTTCCCTTCACTGATCAAAATACCGGACATTTTGGTTGCGTTTAGCAAATAGCAATCGCTATTGTAAAACGCATTTTCGTTTTTCCCATGATATTCGTTTCGCATTTTAGCTATAATTCAATGCCGGATTTGAGAAAAATTAAATTTGAGTTAGATAAAGCTTTGCGTTGTTCCATATTGCACTTTTAGTCCTCTTTTTAAACTGAATAACATCATTAGGGACATTGCTAAAGGGGAATAGGAATTAGCGGGAAGGAAAATGGATGCCAGATTTGCCGAAACCAACATGTTTCTCAACGAAAGTATATTTACTGAGTGTAATGCATGTATGTGCAGTACACGAAACCGAAAACCCAAATGATTTTTAGTCAGACTTGCCGATGTGCTTGAGTCCGTGTATCTACATTTCAGACATGTAGGTAGGCGTGCCCTGCCTGATCTGCTGGAGCAAATGGTTTGCAGCGCAAACATATCGGCAACTCTGATCCAAAATAATATGGGTTTTCCTTATCTGACCTTATGCCTTTTCCAGTCTCAAGTTTTCTATGCGTGAATTTCCCGACGAGAATGAGCAGGCTTTTGTAAGTCCAGTCTTGATATAGCTGAACGATGCAGCTGAAAGCTTAAAAAAACGAAATGGGAGACGTATCTTTTGCAAATCTGGACCTAGCTCTGCAGATAAAAACTGGTTCCCAAAAATGACGTCTTGACATAATCTGGTATTTGAAATCACATCGAATTTCACAATACAGCGCTGAATATCACTGCGGCCCAAAATTCCACAGGTTTTAATGGAGCCCACAACTTCATAAGGAATACTACTTCATAGATGAAAAAAGTCCACGAACAGCTTCCCGGAACTGCAGCGTCGCATTGCACTTTCAACAGTCGGAGACCTCGTAAACATGAAGTGTAGACATACAAAGCGCGCCACATAAGTCACCTGCGGCAGAAATGTAACGTCGGCAATCAGATAAAAAAGCAATTTCAGTTGCGTTTGCGTTCATTGTTTTTCCAATGCTCTATACAGTTTTGGCAGGCCCTTGTAATTTATTTTCCTCATTCGCTATATCACCTTGTTTTCTAAATCAGGGGTGCTATTCAATACTAATTAGTCTAAACACGCCTCCGCACCGTTTCCGATCCCCTCACTTTAAAAAGACTCTGTCTCCGTTTTAGAAAGAAATACTACGTTAAAATGAGCCCATACCTATGACATACAATGCAGTATAATAAAGCAATTTTGGAAACAGCGAGAAAAAAACAGTATTTATCGCTTCTTTAGCGCAATCCGCTTTTAATTCGTTTACGATGGATACTGGCCGAGGGCTGGAGAATGATCTTCTACTTCAAATATGTCGTGACACTTTCCAGAGACTTGGCGTGCACGTCCACTCATCCCTTACATCGGATGTGTCAAGTGGTAGAGCGCATGCCTTGATGGTGAAAATACGGCGGTGGATTAGCTTCACACAGATCTCAATGTCGGTCTCCCCTCGTCGTTACGGGCGTCACGTAACGGGTCGTCGTCCGAGATCCGTCTCGCCGTCAGCACGTGCCAATTTCTTCCACCGTACGGGAGCGCCTCCTTCGGGACCTCATAACCCGAAGTAGTAGCCATTCATTTTGCAAGACGCCGGCCATTGGCTCACTTTTTCTTCATTCAGAGTGCCGCCAAATTAAGTGTATTGATAAATTAACACCTCCAGAGCTGATTAGGGCGCATTAGCAGGCTTAATTGCACCGGGCAGTCATTAGATGCCTGCTCGCAAATGGCTTTTTACCTGTAGGGAATACCGTTCTCCTCTTATTTATTGCATGCGATGGTGTACTTTGTGCCGAAATCCATAACCTATGCCAGCTGATTTACGGGCGACGACTTGGAATATTAGTGCTGAGGACTGAGACCGTCGAACATTTGCGCCACTCTCACGTAATGAGAAAGTCAGCTATTAGTTCAGGCTGTTGCCCCAGTGAGTAAAGGCAAATAGCATCAAGGTAAAAAATGGAAAAACAACGACAAGAAAGAAACACAAGAAAAACGCAAACGAATGACACCACATTCAAGACCCATAAGGACCTTAAGACATCATGTAGTCGTGCGTGACAGCAATACATAATCGGTAACAAGCCATCTACAGGACTGTGAAAGGTCGGCATCATGCCAGTGGTTTCAGGAGCGGAAAAGGAGAAGTCTGTCGGAGAGCGGAGCAGGAGTCTGTTGACTTCTATCGAGCGGTCCTATATTTATTATTACGGATTAATTATTTTCACCCATGAACGATTTCTTCCCACCATATTACTCTGAATCTAATCCCGAAAAAGGATGACAATGACCTAATTTATAGGAGTAAGGCTTACCTGTGGGGCCTTCATTGTGATGGGGTTCATCCCATGAGGGCCCATTGCACCAAAGTTTAAACACATTGGAGAGACCCAGATGTCGTAGGGTACCCAAACGGGAGTCGTCGGCTGCGAGAGCTATCTCTTGTTCCGGGCCACGCATCACGAAGGCCCCTGAGGCGAGAAGGCTCCCACGAGAGACCTTGTGGAAGCGAATGGTATGATCCTCGATGTATGACGGACCCCGTTGTGTGGAGCCTCCGTCATCTTATGGTTTCGAACATGTTGCCGCCGCGGAAGCCCTGGGGCTCATCAGCGGAGAGAAGGGCCTGGCGTGCAGAAACCCCGAACGAGGGTACCGACTTCACGTTTCAGAGTTCACGGTCCTTGACATGTCCAAGTAACGTAGAGGACCCAACGCCTGTGCTGCACGATGATACAAGCCATGAAGGATAAAGACCCCAACGTGCCAGGCACTCCAATGTGTGTCGTCGGGGGCGACATCAGAGATTACCGTTGTGTTGGGAACCCCTGGAACGGAGACAATTTGAACATAAACTATAATTTGTTAAATATAATGTGACATTGTAAAATACAATATAATATGATATACTATTCCAAAAATGTACATGCAATAGACTACAATAAATGAACATAGCAAAAAGGCCAGACTCGCGAGGGTGCCTGCCCATGAGGATCCAGCAGATTCAGAGGATAGGGATCCGCGGGACGTGAGAAAGTCCGGCGTCACAGAAGCTTCCAGTGCTTGAACACTTGAAGTGCCTATACGATCGAGTCCCGAGAACAGAAATGCTGGCAAAGAGTACCAGATCTCATCTTGTCATATGCATATGCAATGCATTTTTTCCTACGCCACACTGGGAAACCATCTTTTTAAAAAGCTCTATACTAAACCACGGTCCCCCATGTAAATATTTCTCGATCTGATTCCGATGTACAAAGACGCAAATATAGTTTGCTTATCCTGGATGAAGACTTGCTTAATTAGTCTGCATGGGCATGCTCTCGTCTCCACGGTAACAACGAAATCATATGCCACGTGCTTATGGGTGTCGCCACGGTTGCCTTTAGGAAGTTGGATATCGAAGTCCTAAAGAGCGTTTTTTCCTCGCAGTCCCATAAATGTAAGCACAGACACACAGACACATTTCACGTGTCTGTGCTCGGGGAAACGAGCCGGGGGTCACTGTCATCACGAGCGCCAACCCGTGCCCCCAAACCCCGCGTCGCTGAAGGCTTCGCCGCACAGGTGTCGCGCCGATGCAGCTCGCAGTGTAGCGCTCAATGATGACATGACGTTTTCAGGAGCAATTTCAGGCGTACCGTGCACATTTCTCTTGGACACTGGGTCGTCAATTAACGTGCTGAACAAGTCTGTTCTTGATGTCCTTTCTGGGGTAACTCTTCACAGGACCTCAACTAGAGCCAGGACTGCATCTCAGGGCGAGCTGCCGCTGTTGGGCCTGGTGAAGGTGCCCATTGACGTAGCAAATGAGACGCACGTAGTTTCTTCTTTCATTACCAAGGCCATAGATGTTCCCTGTCTCCTCGGCTTGGACTTCTTGCAGGACGTCCCTTGTGTCATTGACCTTGCCAGGAAGCGACGTCTGTTGACGGCACAGGACCATGTTCGCTCCATCTCTGTTGAGAAAACCCCAGTGGGCCAGCAGTTTTGGGCTGTGATTTTTCCTTACCCCCAGCAGCTGAGTGTTTCATGAAAGGCTAGGCCCATCATTGTGACTACTCTGGTCCTGTTCTTGTGGAGCCGTGTCTCAGCGTGCCCGGTGTCGAGGTGGTGAGGTGCATAGCCACGGTGTCTGGTTCAGCTGTCCCTCTCCTCGTCAGGAACGTGACGTCGGAGCACATTACCTTACCAAAACATTCTCAGGTGGCTGAGCTGGAGGTTAGCTTTGAGGAGCTAGCGCCTGAGTCTCGTTCTGTGTCGAACAGTTCGTTGGATATTGAGGCGATGGTTGATCTGTCCGGTGCTGACCTGACAGATTCCCAACGACACGCCTTGTTTACGGTACTGCAAAAACACGTCAGCATGTTTGACGGTCATCTAGGTCACTCCACACTAGTGACCCACCACATTGACACAGGTGACCATCCTCCCATCCGTCAACAGTCCCTCCCTCCCCTCCACGGGCGACGGCACCGCCATCGCGTCCGAAGTGGCCCGTAGAGGGGCGGCCTGCTCAAGAGCCGGTGTCCCACCCACCGAGCCGTCTGGGCGTGTGGGAGCCGGATCGAGACCAGTCGTCAGAGGAAGAACGGTACGTGGCTTAAGCCTATTGTGGTGCACACGCAACATCTTACCGTCCTCTAACCTCACACGGTAATTCATGTCACCCCGTTTGGCAACAACGGCAGCCGGCTTCCAAGGCCTCAGGAATTTGTGATATTCGCCTCGTTTGGCAATACCACGGAAGATCATGATTTAGTCACCGACACCGTAATGAAAAGAATTAAGTTTCCGCTCATAAAGCTGTTTGTTCTGTTGGTGCCTGGCATCTGAAATACGTATTGCAGCATGGTACGCGGTCCGAAGGCCAGCACACAGCTCATCCACGTACACGGCAGCTGACCGGGAGCGGGCGGCGGTCGGTGCGCCAATCTCTGCGTCAACAGGAAGCCTGGGCTCTCGACCAAACATCATGAAAAAGGGACTATAGTCTAACGATTTGTGAATTTGAGCCCGGTAGCCAAGAATGAGCAGGGGCAAATGTTTGTCCCACTCAGCATGGTTTTCAGACAGGTACTTGGCCAGCATCCCCAAGATGGTCCTGTTGACTCTCTCACAACGGCTGTTGCCCTGTGGATGAAACGCCGTTGTGCTGGTCCTCTGGACCCCCATGCTGCGGCACAGCTCTGACACCACCTGACCCTTGAAATTGGCTGCACAGTCAGAATGAAGGTATTTGGGACATCCATAGCGAGAAAACACTTGAGAAGCCAATGTTTCAGCAACAGTCACGGCCATCATGACCGGCAACGGAAATACTTCCACTCACCGAGTGAAGTGGTCGCAGACGACTAACAAATGTCTGTTACCGCGGGCAGTGGTAGGCAGGTCAGTCAAGAAATCCATGGAAACTACCTCCCAGGGCTCTGACGAATACAGCTCGCCCATACATGCCCGAGGCTTTGGAGTGGGGGAGTTTCGGCCAGCGCAACGGTCGCACTGGTGACAGGACTTTTCCACATCAGCAGACATGCCCAGCCAGAAGAACCGACGTTGCACCTGCTTCAGCAGTTTGTCACACCCGAAGTGACCCCCGCACGGACCAGCATGGAGAGAGGTGAATACTCCCGCAACCAGGCCCGGCGGAACGATTACCTGCAGACTCTCCGGGGCCAGCGGCTGACAGCGATACACTTTGAAGAGCACACCGTTAAGAAGACGCAGCCGCGGCCAGTGCCGCAGCCACGGCTTAACACCACTGGAGACGGCATGACGGGCGGGGCACTGACCCACTGTCAACAGGCGGGACCATTTCATTTGTTATAACACAGGCACATTCGTTCTGTGTGTCTGTGTCTGTGCACCAGTCTCGACCAATCCGGGCCGCACATGTCCGGATTGGCGCCACGCCGGTCAAGGTGACCCGACAGTCACCGACACCCGCCGGGCGCCGGCACGGACCGGCCCGGCGCCACCCAGGGCGGCCGACCCCGCATTCAGAATTTGCGCAGCCCCCCTACATAAACACAATGTTGAATTATGTAGGAAATTAAGGGGAACGTTTCCTCGTCCTTGCATTGTTAACACCCTTGTCCCAAAGACTGCGCAAGACGATAACTGAGTCCCCATAGCCTCTGGTTTTGGTTTGGTGTTGATTACAACTTCTCCGACATTTCACATTTCTGGTCATTTGGGATCTCTGCTATTCAAGAGAGAGGTTTGAGCGTCTCTTTAATGTGCCTGGAAGAGCGGTTTTCGGGATGCCAATTGGACTCAGCAAGCACGAGAAGGCGAATGATGACTTCCTCTGTGCTTGCTTATTGCTTATTGTTTATTGCAGCTGTCGAGCCATCAGTGGTGTTCCAGTTTCCCTGCTGGCGCGGCAGGGATTGACGGAATGTGGCACGTCACTGGCGTATGATTGGCTGAGCGGGTGCGTTTCACGCTAGCGTTCCCTCCGCTGACCGGCTCAGAACGGCGTGCTGGACGCCGTCAGACCGCGTGGACGGTCCGGTGCTGGCAGCAGCCGGAGTCTGCGCAGGGCCGGCTGCGGCAGACGGAAATAGCCTTCCGTCGGCCGTCGGCCGGCGCACGTCTGCCAGCGTCGGCACATGACCCAGCGAGGCACAGAGCTGGGGTCAGAGAACGGCCGACACCGCTCGGCCGCGGACGTGCTCGAACGTGCGCGAGCACGGCAGGAAGAAGGGTCTCGAACAGGGGTGAGTACGGCAGGAGGCAGGGTTCCCCGACGGGAGTGATTAGGGAGTGCTGCATGATTCAGGTTCCTCCGACAAAGATAAGTATGGCGGAAGTTAGGGTCTTTAGACGGGGATGGGCACGACAGGATTCAGGTCCCCGGACAAGGTTGAATAGGGTAGGATTCAGAGCCTTCATCCGGAAGAGAGAATGACATGACTAATCTTCTGGCACGGGGATGAAAACGGCGCCGAGGAAGGCCTGTGCTCTTAATGCTCGCTTCTTTAATGCCCTCCATTCAAATTTCGCAAAGTTCTGACCTCAAGATAGCGAGTACTTCATGAGTTTCATCCAATGTTCGTTTAAAATACGCACATGCGGTTCGTGCATCGATTTTTGTTTTAAGAAGAACGGTAAAGGAGTTCCACCGATTCTTGAATTACGTGCTGTACGGTTTGTTAGGAATAAGAAGTGATATTACGTACGTCAAATAATTTCAATTTCAGGGCACATTCCAAGGCTAAAAGAAGCATCACCACGGAAGATATCGACATTCGGGTTTCAGATAAAGACGTATCAACGACGAAGGTAGATATCGAAAAACACAAATGAATTCTCCTTGTACCGAGGGTTATCATGTGTCCAACGGCGCCGCAGACGGCGCTCAAATGGGCATGAACGCAGAGGAAAGCACTCGCGTGCAAGTGGGTGCAGAGGAGAGCTTACGAGTGGAAGAGGATCACATGCAAAGAGACCTGTAAGTATCTTTGTTTATCTCGTGCATAGAAAAGTGGGTACAATGCATTATGCTCAGATGAATACATTTCTTGGCTCCTTGGGTGCTTTGAAGATGCTTACGCTGACTGTGGGGTCTTCAAACGTCGCCTTTCCAATTGCCAGTACGAGGGAAGTACATCTGGCACAGAGAGCTTAACTGCACCATATTCAGATATAGGTCGAAATCTAACCACTACTGTTTTCCCGCGAAACAGACATCTTATTTTTCTTTGCTCGATTCCTGAACGACATTCAGATGTTGGATGCATATGCAGGCCAAGCAGAATACCGTCTGTAAATTGGGGATGGATACTCACGTACTCGCAAAGTTTGGAATTAGATAATAAGGGGGCTTTACGGGATTCAATGACATCCACTAATTGTCCATGCGACTAAAAGTGATCCACGTGAAAAATTGCGCGGTCAAAGACTGACGACTGGAGCTCAGTGAATGCGTGTTACATAAAGCTACTGAAAAGAGTTCAGGATTAAACGGCTGCCACACTCTCAGGCAGGGCACAGCCTCATGCGACATATTTGTGCCGTGGTTTGGCTCGAATGAATCATTAAAAATGCTGCGTTTTTTATCTCTTAAGTGCGCTTTGTGAAATGAACCCAACACACGGTGCCTGTACTTGTGCAACATTTGGCAGGCAAAAGCTCCGGTCAGCCAGAACACAAAGGCGCTTTTTAGAAGCTCTGGTGCAAGAAGCTAGCCAACAGCTGTTCACCGTAGATGACGTCATTCAAGACCAAGAAAATACATTGCAACAGGTACGTCCAACATAAACGGCGCAGTCAACTGGCACGAACTAGTATTACGTAAGCTCAGATTTTGAGGGAGTGAATGCATACGCCTTCCATTTTTACGTTACTACATCTCTGTACTGCGCAAGATATTTATTTTTTGTCGTCCTGGTAGCAGCCACGGAATACAGTGGCGTCGGTGCCGCACTGTTGTTGCCCCACCCTCTGGTAGGTTAAGCTTCGTATTGTCGGAACGTTGGGAAACCCACACGCACGGAGTCTGAGCACGGCGCTCCTGTTAATCCCATCCCAAAAGTGAGAGCGTGTTTCCAACGTGTATTCATTCCTCTTTTACCGGAAATCATCCCTGGTTTGATTACACTACTCCGAAACACGTGGGGGCTAATGCACCAACGTGGCGGCTTTCAAAACATTCTCTGACGTTCGTGTTTTTCTGCGAACACGGCGCCCCCCCAGCGGCTGGTCCATCTTTGTGTAGGAGGTGCGATTCAACGGCGGGTTCTTGTGCTCTCAGCAGGTATAGGCTCCTTCGGTCTCACGGAAAAACCCCATCAGTCGGCCGGCGAACTGCCGTCTGTTTGCGTTGGCCGCCGTCGCCAAGCTCTCGTCCGCGACGGCTGCGAGAGCGGCCTGAGCTTGCAGCCCGAGTGCGGTGAGGGTTTCCTGTCGCCGGGCTCGGCCGTCGCCGGCCCTCGAAACGGACAGCAGGCTTGGCAGCCGCCGGCTGCCGGCCGCAGCTCTGGCACTGGCCGCGCCGGCCAAATATTTGGCGACGACGGCCGCTCAAACGCTTCGTTACGGCCGGCGGCCGGGCGTACCTTTATCGACGCCCTCCCGCATGCAATCGCGCCACTGCGTGCCTGTTCTAAGACGATCGCCAGTCAGTCAGTCAGTCAGGTCTTATTGGTTTTTCACTTTTCAGAAGTATCGCAGGACGTGGCAGGATGAGGATGAGACTGATGTCACGTGCGCCGACGTCCTGCCAGTTTCCGATCTTATCCGTGACGCGATGGACTCAGTGCTTAGACGCTGCCCGAAGGTGACCGGGAATGACCTCGAACTGGCGAGCGAGCCAACAGAGCCCAGGAATGTAGACGACGTAGCCGACGCCGCGACCGGTTTTGCGCACCATCAGCCGCCTCCAACGGCGGAGAAGGGGAACGTCGCCACCGGCGGGGCTGAACAGCCGCTGATCGCTGCCGCGCCAGAGGCCTCGCCGGGCCGGCCGGCGGGAGACGGAAGTCCGGCCGGCGGCAGCGCCGCGTCGGCGGCGCCGCCGGAGCCGGCCGACGCGCTGTCGGCGCAGCTGAACGCCAGCCTGGAGCAGAACGTGCTGCTGGTGCGGCGCTGTCGCCGTCAGGCGGCTCTGCTGCGCCGGCAAAACGAGCTGATGGGCCGCCTGCACGGCCAGCTGAGCCGCAGCGGGGCCGAGAACGACCGCCAGCAGCGCCACCTGCGGCTCATCAACGCGCTGTTCGAGCAGCTGCAGCGGCAGGAGGCCGACGGCGCGGCGGCGGCCGAGACGGGCCGGCGGGCGGACGCCGCCGCCGAGGAGGCGGCCGAGGGGACGGACGAGGCCGCCGACTGCAGCGACCTGGTGGAGCGCGTCGACACGCCGCACGGCCGCCGCCTGGTGATCCACGTGAGCAAGACCTACCTGCGCCTGCGCGACCTCATCCTGGAGAAGCGCGCCCTGCTCAGCGAGATCGACAAGCTGAAGGCGTTCAACGTGCAGCTGGAGCGGCGGCTGAGCAAGCAGGAGCACCGGCTGTCGAGCGTGGCCGCCGAGCTGCACAGCACCTGGGGCCTGGTCACCAAGCTGAAGATCCAGCACGCCCAGCTGCACACGGCCGAATCCGTACTGCGCTACGAGCTGACCGAAAAGCGGCGCCTGCTGAGCCGGCTGCGCGGCGAGCTGGAGGGCTCGCGGCAGCGTTCGGCGCTCGCCAGCCAGCTCAACGACAAGTCCGAGCTGGCGTGGCGCGCGCTGCGCACCGAGCTCGACCAGCGCAAGCGCGAGCTGGTGCGCCAGCCGCACGTGGACGAGGACGAGCCGGCCGAGCCGCCACCGGACGAACGAGCGTCCCCCGACCTCGGCGAGGCCTCGCCCCCGACCGAGCCGGAGGACCCGCCGACCCCCAGCTCGGAGCAGCTGTCGGAACTCGCGGATCCGCCGGGCGCCGCGGAGCCGCCGCCGGCCGGGCCGGCGTCGCGGCCGCCCGGTCGGCTGCAGAGCCTGGAGGAGCAGTGCCAGGAGCTGTACACGCGGCTGGTGTCCACCGCAGCCCGCCAGGTGGCGCTCAGCTCGCGGCTGGCCGAGCTGCACCAGCTGCACGGCGCCAGCGAGTCGGCGTCGGTGGCCAGCAGCAGCACGGACACGGCCTACGCCAGCAGCGACCAGCAGCAGACGCCGTCCGAGGCCGAGGCCGACGACCTGCCGACGGACGCCGGCGCCGAGCCGGCCGACCGTCCGCCCTCGCCCGGCGGCCGGCCGCCGTCGGCGCTCGGCGAGCTCGGCTCGAGCGACACGCTGGACGGCGCGCCGTCCGTGGCGCGGGCCACCGTGGCCGCCGGCCGCGCCGGCCTGGCCGTGGCCGCGCTCAACGTGGCCGTCGAGGCCGACGGCGGCCCGGTGTCGTTGCCGTCGCCGCCGGCCGGCCAGCTGGCCACGCCGTCGGCGCACCTGGCCGGCGCCGACCGGGCGCTCGTCGCCTCAGTGGTGGCCGTGGCCGAGCCGCCCGCGACGCCCGCCGCCGGGCAAACTGGACGAGCCGGACGAGCCGGCTCCTCCGAACCGGACGAGCTGGACGGGCTGATCTCGCCGGAGGAGCCGGGCGAGCCGGACGAGCTGGAAGATCTGGACGAGCCAAACGAGCTGGATGAACTAAACGATCGGGACGCGCTGGAAGAACTGAACGAGCCAGACGAGCTGCACGAGTTCAACGATCCAGACGAGCTGGGAGCACCGGACGAGTCGGCGCTGGCGGCGGCCCAGGAGGTTCGGGACCGTCCCTCAGACCGACGCCGCTGGTCGGGAGGACGACGGCAGCGACGTCTCCCGCACCACGGCCGACCTGCTGGAGGAGGTGGCCCGCTTCCTGGGGCGCACGCGCCGCGTCAGTCCCGCCGTCCAAACGGCGCTCGAGCCGGCCCCGGCCGAGCGGCCGTCCGACTCGGACGAGCCGGACGAGCCGGACGAGCCGCGGCCGTTCGGCGTCTCGGCCGGCTGCAAGCTCATCAGCATGCTGCCCTCGCGGATGGTGCACCTGCGCCGCGAGCGGCAGCAGCTGACCGAGCGCATCGCCGAGCTCGAGCAGCAAAACGAGCGGATCGAGCAGAAGCTGGCCGGCATGCGGACCGAGCGGCGCGAGCACCGGCGCCGCGGCCGCGAGCAGACCACCGCCCGCCGCCACCTGGAGCAGCGCGTCCAGGAGCTGGAGCGGCGCCTACAGCGCGAGCAGCAGCTCAGGATACAGGTCAGTGGGAGTGGGCAGGCACTGGAGCGGCGCGTGCAACGGGAGCAGCAGCTCAGGATGCAGGTCCGTGGAAGGTGGTGACCAGTGGGAGTGGGCATACAGCGGGAGCAGCAGCTCAGGATGCCGGTCAGTGGGAGTGGGCAGGAACTGGTACAGCACGTGCAGCGCGAGCAGCAGCTCAGGATGCAGGTCAGTGGAAAGTGCTGGTCAAAGGGGGTGGGCAGGAGCTACAGGCGGCGCGTGCAGCGGAAGCGGCAGCTCAGGCTGCAGGTTACTGGACGCGGCAGTCGCGGCCACTTGAGTCGGATGAGACACTAGCTGCGTCTAAGCCGGAATGCCGGGCTGCTTGGTATACCAGGAGAACGTATACGTAGTACACTGGGACATATCTGTCCGCCAACCCTGAACGCCCTATCTTTTCATGATTTTTCTATAATTTGGGGGTGATTTAAATTATTGTTTACGGCCGGCTATTTTGGATTCAACGATAATTTCCGAACTGTTCCATCAAAAACGGTCGAAGACAACAGTTTATATTAAAACTCTTAAATACGCTTCAGTTACATGCTTAATATGCTGAGTTTGCACATGTGATAGTCAACGTTAGAAGTGGAATCTTTGTTGACGATAGTCATAATAAATAGTGTAGGACTGATTCATTCTAACTACTCCGAAAAGGGGCTGCTGAAACATGACATCACCCCTTCGGGGGCGGGCACCACCTACTGCTGGAGATGCTCCGACTATGAGTCAGATCGTGCTTTTTGGCGTTGTGGGGACACCTGGTTTGTGCGTTTCACGTCGCCTTTGTCCATAGTCTTTGGAAATAAAACGGGCTAATCATGGAACCAAAGGGACGACAGCAGAGCTTACGCGTGAGGAATACAGAACAGCTGTTTTCGGTTGCGAGCAGGGTGTTGTCTTCATAGATCTCTATGTGGGCCCATATAATCTTTTCTTCAGTAACTTTTTAGGGATGTTCCACATCATTAATACCGAGGAAACGGGAATACTTTTTCATTCCATTCCAATCAGGAAAGACAAAGACGGGAAAATGCGGATAAAAATATCCGGTCATAGACCAGACAGTTTTGGGAAAACGTACGAATGTCACGGCAAAATCTTCACATCGTAAATGTTTATCATAAAACTGGAAAGATTGTCGACACAGCCGAATGAAAAGCTGGAAAAATCGTCACTCGGGGTACGTGGCGTTCCTCCCCGGCGAGGCTCAGGCCACGACACAGATGCTGAAGGAGTAGGCACGTCGAGGGCTCTTTAAAGAATACGCGTAGACGGCGCAGGGTCCAAAAGTCGAGACCAATGTCGAATTGGTTTCCAAAAGCGTTTATCGCCTGGTTTATTGCGCTGTCTTTTGGCGTCTATTTTTCAACTGAGGTGTAACTCTGCATTGTGGTAGTCCATTTCGCGATGAGCTTATCTCGCTGAGTCTGACCGCACATTGTTTTCTGCAGCTCGAGCAGTGTGCGGCCCCGGCGCGGAGACACCTGGCGCCTACCTCCGAGGCCCAGCAGGACTTCCGGCCGATCTCCGAGGCCCAGCCAGCTTCCAGCACCGAGTCAGACTTCCAACCAGACTTCCAGCCGGAGTCTGAGGCTCAGCGGGACTGTCTGCCTGCCGCAGTCGAAGCAGGCGCCGCCGTACCGTCGCCTGACGAGTCGTCCCCGGGAGATGGCGCTCCAGACGCGGCAGATACCGCGCTGAGCTGCTCCGCCGGCGGCGCCGGCTGCCCGGACGGTGGCGCCACCGTCGCCGCAGAGGGTGGCTCTGACGTCACTGGCTTAGGCCGGGGAGAAGCGAACGGCGGCGGCGGGCCGGGCGCTGCCAGAGACACAGAGCACCCAGGCGAGAGCCTCGTGAGGCCAGACTGGAGCGGGGACCCCGGCCAGGACGGACTCGGAGTCGTGGACTCTGGCGAGCCGCGGCCGCCTGCTGGGACCGACACCGGCGCCGTCGGTCCGGGAGAGCTGCGAGCTTCGGACGAGGCCGGCGGCCGGAGCTCTGGATCAGAAGCAGACGGAACGGCCCGGCGGGAGACGGAGCGGCACCGTGCCGAGCTGGAGCAGGTGTGCCAGCAGCTGGCGGACGCCCGAGCCCAGCTGCACCGGCTACAGGCCGACTGTCGGACGGCCACTCAGGAGCTGCAACAGGTCAGAGAGAGAGAGAGAGAGAGGGGGAGAGGGAGAGAGAGGGAGAGAGAGAGAGAGAGAGAGAGAGAGAGAGAGAGAGAAAGGGAGTAGAGATAGATGACAGAAACGGAAATAGAAATAGGAAGAAACAGAAACGGAAATAGAGATATAAATAGAAATAAACACTGGTAAAATGCATAGAGAAGGGAGGAAGAGACAGAGATAGAGATAAGAAAAGAGGGAGAGGGGCAATTGGTTAATGAATAAAAATAAAACAACAATTAAAACTGCTCCATGATTATATGAGTTGGGTTTTTATGGCAGGGTGTCTCACGCATTCGTCGCGAGAGAAGTGCTGAGGGCATGGCCACGTGCCGTTTCAGCTCCGCGTCCGTGTGAACCAAGAGCAGCCTTCGCCGAACGTTCCCGCGGACGGTCCGGAGACCACGGTACCCAGCTCAGGACAGACACCGGATAACGCCTTACGTTTAAGCTGTGCTTGCAACGATCAGCGCATGGATTGCACTGAATTCAAAAGGTAAGAACTTGCTGCCACGGGCAGCAGGGAGTGCAAAGGTCGGATTGCAGTTTAATCGATAGCAGGTTTCGTAATATTCGTAATATGCAAATTAACGTTATATATGTCACTAGGAAGAAATGTCCCAATGTGTTTTGAAATATGAAGGAAATCTAGATTCAGATCGCTCATTGTCTATATTGGTCAAATCTCTCAGAAGCCCATAGGTCCGTGGGACATCTTGGATCCTATGGTCCATTTACGATCCTTGAGGATCTGTTCACTCGTAGCGTCCTGTACGATTATCACAACATATGTATAAAGGATCGACTTCACGTCTGAGCCGAGAAAACACTTAATGTAAGGCTAATGCTCACATTATTTCGCCTAAACCAAGCAGTCAGGCATGTGAAGAGTGGACGGTGGGGTTGTGGCCATTGCGTTTGCAGTGAGCAGATGGCCCGAGGGTGTCTCAGCAGAAGTGAAAATAACAACAAAATTCCGTTAGCAACATTGTTGGTATTCGCTGCCGTTGGTATTAAAGGAGTACCATATGCTAAAACAAACCGACGCAAAGTTTTCCACAGCGTCCTGCGACTTTTTTCGAGAACTATAAGCACCTACTTTTTTGTTTCCCCTACTTCGTGTTTAATGCCAATGGGCCCCTGCACTCGCGTTCTAAGATTCTAACGCAAGTTTATCCCTCAGACACGTCGTTGACCAGCTTCAGAGACAAAGGTTGCCCGTGCCAGCTCCAGCAAGAGATGCCACCAGGTGTCAGCTGTGCCAGGTACGTTCTGTCAGCCATCGGGGCGATCAGAAGTGGCACTTAAAGATGCCCGTAAACCCAATGTCTGTTCACAGACCCGTTCTCCGTCCACAAAACCCGCGCTCTTTTTTCACAACCCGTTCTCTGTTTACAGAATCCGATCTGCATTCAAAAAGGCCGTTCTCCATGTTCACAAGGCTAATCTTTAACAGAGTGCATTTTTCCTTCACAGAGCCTGTTCACTTTCTGTTCACAGAGTCCGTTCCGCCTGTTCGTTCGCCGTTACACCTGTCGCCGCTGCGGTGGGAAGTTCTGCAAAAAGTGCACCTCTATTGTGATCCACAGGGCCGGGAGGTAGGTACAAGGTAGCACCAGGCACGACTAAGACGGGCGATCAACGATGCTACTACTGGGGTTTTCTTGATCTCGTGCTCACGCCCTTTCCAGTGCGCATAGATTCGTGAATGGCTGATTCAAAGTCCTGGGAGGAATGTACAGACCTACGAAAAAATCGGACCATTCATGGGAAGCATCGCGGTTTAGTGTTTTGGTGTTAAAGGTATAGCCATTACATGACTGGCGATCTCTAGGGGATTTGGGGATCTGTACCCCGTGGCTAACAGTCAGGGATTTCAACATTAGGCCTATGGCAATGAGCGGAAAAAACGTCTGAAATCCATTGTTGGACCCCAAAAGAATTTCAGAAATCTTCAGCCATGGGCCATTACCCAGATAACGAAGTGGAACGAACTGCAGCTGAGCGTAAGACGTTTGGCGTGCTCCCTGGTGCCCCAGCTCGCGACATCAGCTTAGGGCGTACCGCCGGACAAATACGCCGGAACAGGCCGTACTCTGGGATCTGAGTTACATACTGAGTCCGGATATCTGATCTGGGGACGGTATCACATGGTCACTGCATAGGTTAGACGTTTCATGCGAATTCACAGCACAGCAGATGCTCTCATGCATCATGTTCTCAACTGAGGGCCTGATACAGCAGCATATTTCTAAACACTGGTAGGGCGCATCGCAGCTGAAACGATAAACTCTGCCTACATATGGTGCAAAATATAAGGCAGGTAGCTCTCGGTGCGCGGGCGTTTTCAAAGTTGATTTTGCCGGGGCTTTTTCGGGAGCCATTACTTTCCATTCAACATCACATGAGTAACGTTAAAATTCCTCAAAGCTGACGGCACTCCGCCTGTCCTGTGGTCTGTAAAGCCCTTGCTGGTGGCTTCAATCGTTCTTCTCTCTTCAGGCAAGTCAAGATGTGCTTAGACTGCTTTTACGACGTGGCTTTGGGGGCCCTTCATCGCCATCAAAAGACAGCTGTTGAAGACGGTACGTACTCTTTCAGGCAGTTTCCACCTCAAACCAAAATTCCGAAAGGTACCTCCCATATTGCTGTTCATATCGTTCACATCACCGCAAACGAGACATGACTTAATGTGCGCTATACAGTGCTGATGCGACAGCAGCTCACCATAAACGCCTTTTTCGTCGTGGCGAGGCGAGAGATTGTATTTGAGCGGATAATACGCACGTACCACAACTGCAGCCCTTCGAAAACGGGCGGTGCATTGCGTCATGAAGCTGTTCTGTAGTCAGTAACGCCAGATTTACGCAGATCGCACGGGGCAGTGTCTCAGTTGAAGGCGGAAGTGGCACATGTTGTGTATCACCGACCCTACACAGGACTGATATGGGTGCTCTACTTTTTCCAGCAGCGTCTGCGGAGTGCTCGGGCCGACCGGCTGCCGCCGTCGGAGGCGGTGACGAACCGACTGAGGGTGCTGGCTGCACGTGACCTCTCGTGACGTCCACGGCTGATGGCTCCGTGAAGGACGGTTGACGACTCTGTCAGTGGCAGGTGTCAGACTCGACATAAGGAAGATGACAGATTGTCAGTCACCGATGATGTTTTCGCCGTGGTGGTTGGCGCACGTGTCTCATGGGGAAGTGGAAATTTTAGCGTGGTGCTAACACCTTCGCTTTTTAGATACCGAAAACAAGCATTGCGATACTGATAAAAACGTTCCGTTTTCCAAACGTCTGAACGCGCCGATGCTTTACGATCTGGAGACCCTCTATTATACCAGTCCATTCTTAGAATTCCTGAATATGATCGGTTGTTTTGATGGTTTTACGCCGCTGTCTTGCCACGCCTGCTGGCGCTGCCGACTGGCACGGCTTCTCAGGGAGTCGGCGCCAGCGTCCAGCGGCGTCCCTCGCTGCGGCGACACCTCGTCCTCAGGTCATCTCCCAGGCATATCAGGACCTCAGGAGGCTGATCGTGTTTCACTGTTGGACGAGCATGACTGTTGATCTGCCCGGCCCGTCTGTCTGTCTCCGGATGTATCCAACTGTAGGACGGTCTTTACAGTTTCCTCAGCCTGTAGGCTCCAGTGACGGACGGAGGGCCGTCTCCAGACGCCTCGGAAACTCGCGACAGTTGTGTTCCTGATGTTCATGTTGCGGGCAATGCCCGAGACCGCAACCGCCGTCACCGGAACCGCAGTCAGATTTGTCCATCATGCCGTGCCGATTTGGACTGAAGATGTGATACGTTGGGCGCGTTCATCCTGTCATCGCTGCTTACGCTAGGTTAGCGCATTTCGAGCGGCTGGCCGCGTGCTGATGTCTGCAAGATCTCGCTTGATAGGTACTTACCATGCTATTGTGCCTGAGCGCCGCACCACCCAGGGTGGTCCTGGATCGATGAAGAGAATATCGCTCGCAATGTCCGACGTCGTTGCCTCGAACATCATCAGCGCATCAAACGCTGTTTGCCTGTTTGTGGTGGTGGTTTGGTTTCTGTCTCCCGACGTGATTTTCGTCACCACGTACCTCGCAGCTTCCGGAACGGACAGTTCGACATATTGCCCAGCGCTTGGTGTCCTTCATCTGCGTTTTGTAGACGAGAAGGCATTTTATTTGGCCAGGGACGTTTTTTTTTCTCAGCAAATAAATCATGAAGCTGCGTGCTGATTTTCTGCGTTGGCCGGTTTTACCGTTTGGACTGGTGTGCCGGGCTCTGAGACAAGGGCAGAGGGCGAGAACAGGGTCAAAGTCGCAATCTTCCCTTCCCTGCCTCCTCCGACAGTTTTCCGACTTTCCGCAGTGCTAAGTTAGGGGCAATGGCAAGATTAAGGGCGAGTGGTGGAGCAACCAGACATGTGCAGAGATCGTGGTTGCGTGAGTCCTTGTAAACTTCATTAAAAATCCAGTTGTCAGACATTTTGGTCGAATCTTCATCGGAGTTCCGGCGTTTAAGCCAAGGCATGAAATATTTAAGCAAGAGTGGTTCGGCCTCGTCATTCTTCCGACCGAGCCCATGCCGACACCTTACGTCGGTGGTACCACCTGGACCCCTCCCGCCCGTACCGTGAGGTAATGAATATTCGTACAGCGACAGCACTGCAAGGGGACGAAAAAAAACGGATAAGGCGCCGAGTGGTGGCAAGATGACGTTCGCGTTTCAGGGATGAGGAACATATCACTGGCCACAAAACAATATATTAGCAAAATATTTATTTTGTCTCTGCTCTGACACCAACTGATTAACGTCAGCAACAATATACACACACCATTCAAACACTGGAGTCACATCCATCTCCCTATGCCAGCTCCCGATGACTCCACTAATCACAGCAGTGTGTGCCGAGTTCTCCTGAATCAGCGCACATCGCCACCACGGCAGTTTAGGTCATCATCAGACGGCACAGGCGAATCGGACGGAACGGCCGGCCGGGACGGCGGCGGCGGGCCGCTGACACCGTCATCAGGAGGCCGAACGATGGGACTATCCTCCAGCGGCTGGAGCCGGAGCACCTCGACCAGGCGGCGGCCGGGATCGAACCAGCACGTCACGTGGCACGCGTCCACGGCGAAGTGGTAGAGCAGGTGGTCGGCGCGCGCGCGCCGGTACACGGAGCGCGGCTCGGCGCAGAGCACCTGGCCGAGCGCGGCGCGCAGCTCGGCGGCGTCCCGCAGCCAGCGCAGCCGGTACCGGCCGGCGGCCGGCGCCGCCGAGAACCGGCCCAGCTGCGCCTCGGCGGCCGGCGTCAGGCCGAGCCGCCACGGCTCCGGCCGCAGCCGCTCCAGCCACGTGCCGCCGGTGGCGCCGGGCGTTACGGGGCTCAGGGGACCGGGCCCGGCGCCGCCGCCTGCAGAGTCGGCGGCGGGATGGCCGGGGGCTGCGGACGTGAGGAGGCCGGGCTCCGCTGCCGGGGAGCCGTCGCTCTCGGTCGTCGCACGGATCTCCGTCGCGTGGTGGTCGGTGTCGTCCATGTTAAGGTGCGCCGCAGATGCCAACAGATGCCGGTCCGCGGCCTCCGCACCGTCCCAATCCTCCCCGGCTACCGCGCCTGCCGCCGACCCGGCGTCGGAGACGGCCGCAGCGTCGGCGGCCTCCGTGTCGTCTCCGCGCAGCTCTCCCCGCTCGCAGGCGGCCTGGGGCGGGCCGCCGCCAGCCAGCGCATCAGCGATCTCCCGAGACGGAGCTGGTGCAGCCGCCGGGCCCGCGCCGGCCGCCGTGTCTGAGTCACGGCCGTGTGTGCAGCTCAGAGCCGCCGCCGGCAGGCAGCCCGTGCGCGGCGGGTCATCGTACTCTCTGATGTACGGCTTGATGTCCAGCACCGGCGTGCCGTCCACGAGGTCGTGGCCCGAGAAATGCACGACGTCTCCTACAAGAATACATAACAAACTCGGCACTTGTCATAATGCCACTGAAAAGCTTTACAAAATTTTCAGGTGCCTAAACTCATTTGTTGGGCTACCACCTACCAGACAGAGCCAAGATCATCCTGCACGCCGCCAGCGCGCGGTGCTTACTAGTCATTTTTTAGGCTTTTGGCGCCTTAGATATACCTGAAATGTTCCAAGTTTTGTCTGACGGTCACGACTCTTCCTGCTAGAATGCAATGCATTGCTTTGTACTAACATCATCAATGCTTGATGTCAAATACTATGTATCCACCGTAAACAGAACGGAAGGTGAATTAATATGTTCCCTGAAAAGGAGCTGGTAGCTCCACATGCGCCATACGTAAAGCAGCAGCTCAACTAACCACCGCGGGGCGGCGCCACCGTTGTTCTCCTGACCAATGATGGCGTGACGCACCGCACGACAAAGGCGTCATTATCCTCGACAATGAGATACATAACGCTGGGATGCCCAGTTGGTACAACGACAGCAGGCGTCTCAAAGTTCTCAAGGACGGCCTGATGCTTTAAAGTACGAACGTTCAGCTTCTTAAACTAGGCATCAAATAGGCAGGCATCAATTTCATTTGATTCCCATTTGAATATGTCATAACTTTGCCATTGCTTAAAATGACTTCAACATTTCAATGCACATGAACATCTTTTTCCAACGAAAGTTCTAAGTGCGTTCCGTTCCGCTAAGTGCCATCACCCAAACACAGATATGCCTAGAATGCACACAGCGTTGCCAAGAGACGCATGTAGGGACATAGTAAAACGAAGAATAGCCAGAGTACAGTGAGCAATGGCGTCAGCCTTAATTACGTCCATCCCGGCCACGTAATGAACAACGTTTAGTATCATACAGTGCATACCTTCGATGGACTCAAGCCTGACCAAACTCAGGCCAATCGGGTTCCATCTATACGGCGACCGCGTCGCGAACACGCCGATCTTCTCGCCGTTCAGCCTGGGTGGCGACACTTTCGCCTTCGCGAATCTCCCTGCCTTGTTCTTGTGGAATAAAAATACAATCCTGAAAAGGGAGGATTCGAAACTATTTGTTTTGACATTCAAGGAAATGCAAACATACGACTACAAAGTACATTCGTATAGCCACTACAGCGGTCTATGCGGTACTGCCAAATTCATTGTCTGCGAATGTCATTCTATCGACGCAAAGTGCTCATTTATCATGCTTCCTTTGCCTTTTGGTCCAATTCTATGGCAGAAATAAGGCACTTCATACCGAGCTTCCATATATCACAACCCATCTCCGGAAGAAATCGACCAAGATGCTCCTTCACGTTCTAACAGCACCTCAAATCTGCCCACACATGCACTTCATTAAACGTTCCTATGCCTATTGGAAAAAGAATGGAACATCCTTCAGACACACATAGCAATGGGGAAATGAAAGCCACCTGCTCATTTGTCTTGACTGCCTTGCTGGAGACTTCATCTAAAAAGTCACATTTGTGCTTGTAATACACATGGATCTGCTGGTGCTCTGTCAGAAATGCTAGCATCCACTCAGTAACCCACAAACTTAGGAAAATATCAGCCTGTGTGACATGAACAAAACTAATGGCAACTAATTTCAAACAAAACTGGGACAAAGCAGAAGGGAGGGTTGTGACAGTCACATGAGAACTGGGCCAAAAATTAAGGATGAAGTGACCAGAGCTAGGTGAAATAAAATCTGATCCAGTGCACACCCCTGAACCCCACCAGCAATGAACTCCTGGGCCATCTCAGTAAGTACTGGCTCCAGTTCTCTCACCACTGTATACTAATTTAATCAGTCAATCTTCATTCCTTGGTGCAGAAGCCCAGATATCCCTCTGCCCAAAAAGCAGGCTCAGCTGACCAGGCTGGGCATGTTGTGGACACTCACACCTATGTGAATGTCTGCAGATGCTATAGCATACAAATCCTCAGGAAAAAATAATGTGATACCATATTTTGCTAATTCTGACCACTGTTACTCCAAACTGAATCAACCAAACTGTGAATACCTTTCTCAACTACAGGGGCAAAACCTGTTCTGTATTGACTAAAGAAAAGTGAAACATTGCAGAAAACACTAGATTAATATTCACAAATGTGTACTTGCCAAATATGACTGAATTTATCCAGTCCTTGTAGAGAATGTTCTGGATTGTTGTAAATGCCTTTGCTGATTTTTAACAACCCTCTCGACAATGGTGAAATAGTGGACTGTCGAGGTGTTCCATTCTTGCACGGAAAGCAGCTGCGGACAATGCCAATGGGTTGTGGTTTCCAATTCCACTCCATTTTCTCTAAATCTGAAAAATGAGAGGCATCAACTTGTCAAAACATACCAGAGAAAAATAGCTGCTGACAAGGATTTCCATACACCAATTCCTTTTGATACCACAGTTTGGTAGTTCTGATACAGTTTGGCACAACTACACATGTCTGTCTGAGTGAGGTAATCCTGGCTGGCTGTTGAACAGGGGCACCACAGAATTTCACAGCAAGAAGTACTGTCAGAGGCTAAAAATTACCTATCAAAGCTATACACTTGTTCAGGATACACGGCACAAATCCATCTGTTTAGTCTTAAGATAGTACAGATACACTGGAAAGAGAACGATCTAACTTGCAGGATCACGGTGTAAATAAAATGTGACTAATAAACTCTCCCGAACATACATATCCATTACATATGCATGCGCTGGCAGGTCCCTACACCCCAAGCAGTGTTAGTGACAACGCTAGGAACTTGTTCATGTGTGTTTACATGCGCATTTTATGTAACAATTGCGTATTTTATGCAACGAAAACCAAAAACCCATGAACCGGTAACCGATGTCATCGTTCATTCACTCATTCATCACAAATGACGTCATAGCCCTCAAAAGGTTAATGCTATCTTCAAAGCTGTTTGACATGACAGAACACTAAATCCAAAAGAAAGCATTCCACGCAAACGCTGTTTTTATTTTCATTTTGCTGGAAACTGTGGATTCCGGGCCACAACAATATTTTGATGTTTTTTTTTTCTTTTTAAATGCAATCGATGGACGTTGAAATGGTCAGAAACTCCGCTGGACTCCAGCGCCAGCCCATCGTTAAGAAGACGACGTCCATGTTGTTCCACAAGAGACAACAACCAGGGATCAGTCAACAGAGAAATCCGCTGCCCAGTTGATGTGTCGGATGCGAAGCACTAAATCACAGTGGTGCTCTAAAGTTTTGGACATCCTTTCATTGCGGCATTAATCCCATGGAGTGAAGCCAGTGGCCCAAAGCCCGGTCAGAAGCCATGGTTGTGCCACCGTAGGGGATGTGGGGACACTTCCCCGTAATAAGGTAAATGTGACGCGTTGGGATCGTCATATTCCAATCTCCTGATCCCCAATGAATCCCATCAACAGACGTTTTCGGGCTGTTGTTGCCGGGAATCAGGCACGTAGCCAGGTTTTTTCGGGGGGGGGGCAAATGTCATTTTTTGTCACATGCCACCGGCATATGACGAAATGTGTAGGAAAAAAGAATCAGTTTTATGTAATTGGCGTCGTCTTTAAGACGCACAAATACATATAATGATTGCTTTTGCAACACGTTTATGTCCACTATTCTGCATTCCTACAAAATCACTACATATCAAGTGCAAGCCACTTGGCTCGGGGGGGCATGGCCCCCATGCCCCATCCCCTTCCCCTTGCTTATGTCCCTGCTGGGAATGGCTTTACGTCCGATCCTTTTCATACATTCCGTATTGCGTAATGTTAAATGTCTAGATTATTGGCAATGCATTCGCAATCCTAAAAAAAAACAAACATGCAGACCCCTGCTTGCGCCAGTGTTGACGATTTTTATATGTCCGCATATCTTTGAAGAATCTTTATTCAGTAGCAATGTGTATATCCCGCTTACCCCCAATTTTCTTTTCAGCCAGCAAAGCGGGCACTCATTGTTACCCTTGCGCCGATTTCCGTGGACGCGGTTTTTTAGTTACTGGCTCCATGCATGAGTGAGGGGCTGTGTCCGCGTGGTAGGTACAAGCTTGGGAGCCGTGGCTGATCATGTTGCAGAAGCTGAAGAAATATCTGAAATGCGCAACGGGATTGTGGCCGCACATTTTGGAAATCTGACGCAAAAACGCGATAAAAGTAATTATATCAAATGCTACTGTTTTATCATACCTCACATAATGATGTGTACAATACCAAAAATTAGTCAAAATTGCAAAAAAAGGACCGATGAATTTTTAGGGTGCCCTGTCCAGCTGGGGTTTTTTCCGCCATCTGGCACCCGCAACTTAACCCCCCCGACTGGGGGCGGGGGCAGTTGACCGCTCCCTCCTGAGATTTTCCTGGGATTGCGAGAGAACGAACAACCACAGAGTCACGAAACTTTGTGTACCTTTGCTTCATCATTGCTACACCTTGTGTCAAAATTTTGACCTCGGGTCAGGTCAGGTCAGGCGCCTGACCTAGATCAGGTCAAACAGACCTATGTCCAAAAAAGTTTAGCGCACTCTAACTTTTTCGGGAAACAAGAGATCTCAGTAATACTTTCAGGGATTAGTGATATTGATGGACGCAAAAAATCTGCTATCTCAGATTTTTTCAGAATTTTCTGGGTCATTGACCTAAGGTCAAGCCCATTTTTAAGACATGTCGTCGTTTTTTCGGAAATTGACACGATATTTCATAACATTTTTAGTGTGGAGTGGAGCAGACATCTAGTTATCGTCATTGGGCAAAGTATCAATGACTTCCAGCCATTGACCTGAGATCAGGTCACGAATAATTGTAGTGAGCCAAAATGTACCACCGTCAAAATCGTCGATTTACTCAGATTACACAAAATCGTCGAATTACTCAGAATGGGTAGAAGTTGGCAAAACTGGCTTGCACAGACGTAAGTAATATCAGGAACCTCAAAAAGTTTGAAAAAGTAGCATATTTTGGAACTAAACAGGCTCTCGCGAATAAAGCTCCGCCAATTGCGTAGATTGGTAACTAATGAATTTTTCCAAAATTTCAGCATGAAAAACCATAACAAGAACCACTAAGATCAATGAAATTGACACGGATAGGCTTTTTCGCAAAAATAAAGGAACGCTAAAATTAGTTCCCGTCAATTTGTTACTGCGTACGGCTGCGGCGAACGCCGACAGCCGGCGCGAGAATTGCTGTGTCTTTAACTCGACGTTTCGGCGTATATATTGAACAGATCTGAGAAATTAGATGTGTATCGGCATTTGCGGACCTTTACTTGTGCGCTGGTGCCTTTACCTATACGTTATTAGTCACAGCCCTTGAGATTCAGGCCATTTCTCGGTCTCATGCAGTCGGCTTATAAGAAAACATATATAGGACGTAAATATCTTACATATTATCTAAAACTAAAAATGAGACCAGTTTCGAGCTCTACTCGTCACAAGCTTTCCAACGGTGTGCTTATTTTTATCGTGTGACCAACCATTCGCGAGTTAGAGGGGGCGGCCAACTGCCCCCCCCCCCCCAGTCGCGCATGATCGTAACCGAACCGACGGTCGTGCGCGGGCTAAAGAAGGCAATTTACTAGCGTCCTGCCAGGAAAGAACTAAAGACAAAGCGGAGGACCTCCGGTACGGCCAGTCGAGTTCACAGTGACAGCTGGACCTTGGCCAGCCGAATCAACAGTGGCAGAGCTCGTGCCTGCCCCGGGGGCCGGTCCTGCCAGAAGGGACCGCGGCGACCGACGCCGCCGCCGCCGCTAAGTCGATTAGCGCTGCTTGTGATTCGTTTGTGGCGCGGCGGCGGCCGCCGGCGGCGCTCCGGCCGGCCGGCGCTGCGAGCGGACGCCGCTGTAAGCCGGTTACACTGTTTGGACTGCAGATGGAGTCGGGCCTGCCAGATATCCGGCGAAGTTGCCGAATATCAAGTGCCATGATGTGGACTGATGGCGATCCCCAGGCAGGGGACCTGGTCGCCACATTGGGTATGGGGGACCGTGAGCATCCGCTGAGGCCGACATCTGCTCTGCTGCTGACAATGAACATCAACATTCTATGAATTTCGCCACTATTCCATTAAATTGCTTTATGAAAACAATATACTTGTGTTTTGCGAATGTGGCGTAGTTGTGAAATACTTACAAAATTAGTAGGACTTCGCTTCATCTGGCATCCAACACACAGATGAATTTACCCCTATACCACCATACCCCTATATCCACTGGCCCCAACAACTGATGGTTTGCCAGATTCCCTTCGTATACCCACCCAGATATGTTGTGCGCGAAACGCTAAATGTTGTGTATTTTGGAAATATTTTAGCTTAATAGGGCGACAGGATTTCAGCTGTATCCAAAAAATAACTTTTCGCCGAACTTTGGTTAGTTTCTAATCTCGGGCGGAGCAAGACAATGAATTGCAACTCATAAAGCAAATTACGACGTTCGTGGTATATCAGGCGGTTTCTTGAGCACGTGCTACTCATGACGATGGTGTACGCTCCGATTTGTCCAGAACAAAACTGATTTTGAATGCGTCTGGATATTTTCTCGTCGCGTGAGAAGGAAAATGTCACAACATGTCTCAGCTCAAGTGTCCATTTGTAAACATCCGAGGAGTGACCCTGCGCAACCTGAGAACGAAAAGTTACGCAACAAAAACTGGAGACGACAAAGAAGAACTCAGGCGCGTCCCTTAAAACCTTGCGTTGTCACTGGACCTCGGCTGGAGCAAACGGGGCGGAACAGAACCCTGACTTCAACCCAGTGTTCCGACAGACTTTGCCTCTAAACGTGACAGCCGTCCTGGCGACGTTTGGGGCCAGACGGACGGCTGGCCAGTGCCCTGAGGACTGGCGCTTGGTGAGAGGTCCTTCAAGCCGTGGTAAACGAACCTGCATGCCCGCACGAAACGAGGTGTGCGTGCCTTACTTGGCACCTGGGCCCTTACCTTCGCCGATGTCTGGGCGCTAAAAATGCGCGTAATTGCGGGTGACACTTGGACATGGCCGAATGTTTTGAAGAACGATCTAGTTTTGTGAACTAGATCGTTATGAACACATTTGGTAAACCGGATTGTGCTACCAGGGCGCAGTCGATGTTTTCAAGGTGGCTGATAATGTGGTTTTCCAGCGGTGACTAGTTGGTGGTACGTGATTGAAATGTAAGTGTGCGCATAATACATATCCTCGCTTATAATGAGCCCGAAGTACCATTCTCCCACGCGTCCCACATGCAGTGTGAGGCTGACCCCTGCCCCGTGTGACGCATACCTCGCGCAACGTGACAGACCCTGCACGGTGTTACACAGACCCTGCCTATTGAGCGTACAGCCCAGACCGATGTGATGCCCCTCCTCGGTGTGACACACAGCCCTGCTCCGTGTGACACAGTTCGCTGGGACACACAGGGCCCTGCTCGATGATACACAGCCCTGTTCGGCGTGACACACAACCCAGTACGACGTGGCACCGCTCTGTTCGGTGTGACACAGACCTCTGCCCGGTGACGCTCCTGGCCGGGCAGGCGGCGCTGCTGTCAGCTAGGAAAGTGATTCCATTAGCCCGCCACTCGTGCGGAAACCAACTCGGGCATCAGACTGTCGCCTGTTGACTCTGGCACCGGTCCGGATCGGGGGCAGCGCCGGGAGGGGGGAGGGGGCAGTGGACACCGGGGCCCGGCCGCCACCAGGCCGGTCACCAACACCTGTCCAGCCGTGGTAGAGTCTGCAGCCGGTCGGGCCAGGAGCCGGGATCCACGTGCACCTGACAACGCGCGGGCAACTGGAGAACCGTCAAATGGAGAACCACGAGACTGTGGCCTAGTTGTAAGCGTTATGTTTGGCTTGTTATGCGTAACGCAATTATATTTCAGAGGAGGGACTTAGAAACGGTTTTCAAGGGCGTAGCGTCAAAATCAATTTGTGGTCAATTCTTTTGTGCAGCAATTATGCCTAAATTATCAAAACGTAGCTGAGAGTCGCTTTACTTGCTCTAGAAAACGTTGCATTATTTTTCAAAAGGGTACTGAAAATACGGAACACGACACAAAAGCAAGATGTACTTTTTCGATGCATTTTTTATTTTTACCCCTTCGTATTCTTATTTTTTCTCCAGAGCTTTAAATACCGCAGGAAATTTAGTCAGCAATCTTCTGTTTTTTACAGTAGTGTTCCATTATGTGTGTTATACTAAACGGGAAGGTGCTGGAGTACCTCCTTGGTTATTAAGATGTCGACAATTGACAGTCGTATGCAGCGGCGTAGCGAGAGGTTTCGAACGGGGTGGGGGCGGGGGTCATGGCCAAAATCAAAATGTATGATATTGCTCTTACCATCATATTGCAGATATAGGAAACATGGACAAGTGGACTCTATGTCACATAGCACACCTGCGGCCTTTGAAAATAGCAATGCATTACTTTCCAATTTTTTGGCTTTTATAAATAAGTCATTCATGACAACAAAGTTCTGGAAAACCCTGACCATAAGGGAGTCATTTGACCCCTCTGACCCACTCCTGCTGCTGGTCGCATGCGTCATGCTTCATGCTTCATGCATCGACATTCACACTTTAACAGTGTGATGGGGGATCTCCTCGGATTCCTGGAGCTTGAATGGTGTTGGTTTGTTCTGGTGCTGGAGATTCACAGCTTAACGTTGAATTTGATGCTGTAGTTGTGAACAATTTCTCGACTGCGTCAAATTGCCCAGAGCTGGAAAACTGGCCCGCTGCATTTATGCAGAATTAGTCTCCCAAAGTGTTATTTTCCTTGGAGGGACATAATGGTTTTGTTTTGGTTCGTTTGGTTGCTAACAAATGCCTGGTCTCCAGGTTGTTAAACGACAAAGATACATTTAAAACTGGACATATCAAAGCGCACGAAAAGAAATCGTTGTATTGACATGCAAACACTCTTTTTTAGGCAGATGTGGAACGTAATACCCTAAAACCTAGATGTGAAACGTTGCATTTATAAATGTTCTCTCATGTCCGGCACTTGAAAGACAAATGGTTGTCAGAAAATAAAAAAAACTACACCTTCCAACGACGGATGATATTGGGGATTAATCACCCCAGTTTACGTCGTTTCCAGGGTCTTAGGCTTCAGAAATGATATTGACATTAAGCCGTAGCCAGCGTAAGGTTCTTTCATCCATTATCAACGGAATCGTTAACAAGAAGCTTGACGGTGTGAGCTGTTTCAATGTACAAGACTCTATCAGTAATTTTGCATGTATCTTTGCGTCCATTTCCCTTTGTCCTAGCATTTCATTGAAATGTTAATGCAAAGCAATTAGCATTTCAAATCAAAGAAATGCCAGGCAAATGTACGTATGTACATTTCCGAGCTTAAATTGCGAATCGGGGCAATTGGTCCCCGAGCTTACTGGGACCAGGGCGCTGCAATTGTCAAAAATGGGGACAAAAAACTTACGTTTGTCATTCGGAAAGATAAGGTCGAGAAACCGACGATCCCAAAAGAAGTTTTTACTCCGGCTTTTGTATCTAAAACACGAAACACTTCGTGACATTGAAGCTAGCCTCTGGACCGATGTTCCCTTGTCCAGGAGCGTTGGCAACAAAAAAACATACGAACGTAAACGGTACCGAACTATCAACCGTCATTTAACACGCATTTCGTCTTTCGTAAACTGTTAATTGCATGTGTCTATTCAAAGCAAGCATTCTCGCTCGAGCAAACGAGTCCCGCAAGCCAAACAGAAGCGCCGCAGCTCGACAGGCCGTCGGAACACAGGAAACCTGACTTGCGTCTTTCCCGGAGCCATTAGCTGCGGTTTTTGCCGGACGCGGATGTCGGTCGCCCCAGGCAAGTCAGCCCCTCCCCCGCCCCCCGTCGGCGGCGGCCTCCCCTCGCCGTATAAATATCGTGTTTCTGGGACGTCAACATCGGTCGTCTCGCAGCAGGTCGCCTGTCCCGGTCCATTTCTGCCGCGTCCGCCGCGTCACTCAGCGCCGGCTGGGGCGCCGGCGTTATGCACCGAGGCAGGCGAGCCGGCCGTTATTCGTTTTACCCAGCCGACCGCCGCCGACGACGGCAGCTCATGGCGGTCCGACTTTCCCATCGATCTGGCTCTTCACCTCGGCGTAATCTGGCTACCATGCCCGGCCGCAGCTCACTGTGGTAGTCAGCCCGGATTAAACTACATCACGGTTAATGGGCCTTGTTTCTAGATGCGCGCTTCAGCTTGATTATCACGATGACACGGCCACTATTTGGAGATATACCCTTGAGGACGGCCATATAATTCAAGGAAAGACACGTAAGTAATACAAGATATTAATGGCCAGCACCAAATTTAAGCTTAGCTTTATCGCAGCGCTTCGTCTGGACACCCGGTGGCCTCTCTCGTAATTTGTGTCGTAAAGACCAAGCACCTGGATGACAATCGAAATGACAAGGATTGACTGATTCCCATTCTGCATACCACGGAATACTGTCTCCTGCAGTGCCAGAAAGTCTACGTTCGAAGTTAAAATTTGTTTCGCAACTGCCTATTGGATCGCCGTCTGACATTGCGAACTTCATAGAGTTACGGGTACATTCAGATTCCAATACAAGATATGAAGCCACTTTATTTCGATTGATTAATATTTGTGGGGTGATTTCATGTATTATAACAAACGAAAACATTTATTACGTTAATTTGGTTGTGAAAAAATTGGTGTTTCTGAGTATAAACACAATATAAATATATAGATATGAATACAATATATAAATATTTCTAGTTACTTCAAGTGTTACATTGTGCGTTCAGTAGTGCGTAAGGGTTATTGGGTATCGTCGATCCAGCAGAACGGGCACATTATCCCATTTTAGTGCTTCTCGGGACAGACGGTGAGAGGCAGCATGACAACAATGACGCATCACAGCACAGCAGAAAATGGCGGACGTGACATCCAGGCCAGGAAGTCGGGCGCAGCAGAGATCGGTGGTGCGTTGAACAGTCTATACTGCGGTCATTCCCCGCTTAGTGCTGGTCTGTGCGCTTCCAAACGATCGGCCTCACCTGAGAATCCGTCTGTACATCACCCCCAAGCTGAGCAGCAGCGCCAGGGTTCGATGCTATCGTCGATACCTTCAGCCAATGCAGATATTTTGCACGTTTACGCTTCTTCTCCTATGGCTTTCCTATTCCGCTTCCTTTAGTGCGGACTGTGAGCCTTACAGCCGTACTTTTAAGTGCTTTGAGTCGCATAAGAACTTTCACTGTTAGCCTCAGTCAGCCCAGTTTTTTTTTCTCAGGGCGAACCATTCGTTTTCCGCCATTCTGCTGGTCCAAGTATCGCCTCCAGCTGGAGGAGCCGATCACGAAATTGGGCTGCCTCACATCAGTCACGACCGATTCTGCGCTTCGTATCTTCCAGCTACCAAATTAGAACTTTGCTTTAAATGTCATGGTGCATTGCAGGGGGGGGGGAGCAAGGGGCAGCTGACCCCCAACTTTGGGTAGCATTTAACATTAACCCTGTTGCGGTGCATGGAAAGAAGCGAGATAAAAATCACGTTTGCCCTCCCCCACCTCCACAGAGATTCCTCCGCTTCTGGTGCATCGTCTGCGCAAGGGAAGCTTTAATGTGAAATCATATGGGAAAATATGGTAACAAAAAAACCACCAGATGCAATGGTGCGATTTTAATAGCAGGACGCGCAGAGAAAGACGGATGCAGATTTTTCCCAGGATGATGGATTTTTTTTAGGGGGGGCGCCAAATCGTACCGAACGACCGCCAAAAGTCGATCATAATAACGTTTGAATCAACGCAAAGCTTTCAGTTGCATGTGATGGGCTGCGTCAAAACGGCTCAGGAAGGCGTTTTGACTTGAAGGTCCTTGAAAGCGGGATGCCCATGCATATATGAACCTTTTATATCATATATGTGCTTTATTATTGGCTGCTTTCTCAGTGTTACAAGCATCAGCGCGGCCAAGGGGATGGCCCCCCTTAGGCCCGCAGCTTCTGTGAAAACTTTTGCACATTCTTATTACCGGCAGGCGCATGATTTTTCGTATGATTTCAGTCCACACTGAGCCCCATCCCCCCTTTAAGAAAATCCTGGCTGCGCCCCTGATTGCAAGAGCGCCATTTGAACAGGACGCCCACGTGTTACAGCAAGAGCGTAGGATGTCACATGTGCGCTCGTTAACGATAAGGCGCCTTTATATCCACGGGCAAAATTCGTCCGGAAAAAACAAAAATCAAACACCAGTCTGAACGTAAGGTGCCTCTGTGCCCCACATGACAAGTAAGCCATGCTAACAAAAAGGGTCTATCCCTGAAACGTGGGTGCCTCTTCGAAGCTACTGGGACGTTATTTTGAACAATGAGGTGGCATAGTCCTTCAGCGGGGTGCCCTTTGTTTTTTTATCACGAGGTTTTGAACGACAGGGCGACCACTCTCCATCACAGCAGCGCCTTCTATCACAGCATTGTTTTTTGAACGACAGGCAGCCCATACTCCATCATAAGGGCGTCTGTTTGATGTCAAGAGGCGCCTTTTGAACGGTGGACGCCCCTACTCCATCACAGAGGCGCCTCCTTGGCGTCACAGAGGCATTTTTGAATGACAGCGTAGCCATTCTCCGTGGCAGGGGTGGTGGCTTAGTGTCGCAGGGTCGCCTTGTGATCGACAGGTTGACCGTGCACCAACACAGCCCGCTTGACGTCACATGGACTTTTGGAACAACAGAACGCCCATGCTCCATCATAGGAGCGCCTCCTTGGTGTCACGGACTGTTTTTTTTTTTTTATCAACAGGGCATCCATACACAATTGCAGAGGCGTATCCTTGGTGTTACGAAGAGCGTTTTTTGAACGACAGGAACCATACACTAGCCCAGATGTGTCTCTTTGGTGTCACAGGGTCGTGTTTTAAATGGCGAAGCGCTCCTACCCCATCGTCGCCTTCGGCAGCTGAGTAGTGCTTGCAGAACAGGCCTTTTCCGGTTCATGACTGTTGCCAGATCCAAAAAGGAACAGATCTTAATGTCAGAGTGAAACCTGAAGTCGCCAAATACCGCGCGTTCTTTCATCGATTATGGAATGGTTAAAAACAACAAAATAGTCGCGGACCACGATATAATTATAATCTACCTCTAATGTACATTTAAACGACGGACATTACCTCCAAAAAAAGACCGACTGGGATAAGTTTTCCATTTGCACAACAGCGTTGGTTGATACATACGGCTATTTCTTTATTCAGCCATCTGTATCCTTAATATAAAATAATAGGAGAAAGTAACCAAAACTTAAGGAGAAATCAGATCGGGAGGTAACTTAGATTACACGGAGGGAAGACTTCCATGTCGTCTAAATCCGCAGATCTTTGGAGACCAGGGAAGAACGTCATCGCGGTTGGATGCCAGAAAGCACGTCAAGGTGATGAATCGGGTTCTTTTCATGCTGCTCCCATTAGCGTTAAATTGAATTCCGCTCAAATCGTGGATGAGGCCCAGTAACCATTGCAGGCCAGTAGCCTGTAGAACTGTGACCAATGTTGTCAACCCGTCTCTAGATGATTACGATAGCTGATGTTACAATGGGGAATCCATTAGACGCTATTAACGATTCTCAGCGCACTGCAGAAGCCACCTTTTAGTCTATCCAAACTGCCCACGGCAACTGTTTATACAGGTAACACCTTGGTGTCCGTTTCCTTTTGAAACAAAATAACACCCATGGGGTTACGTGAGACCTCTAGGATCCCTCCCAAATAGTTCGCATCAAATGACAGCTTCTGGGGCCGCAGGCCGCAAATCGCTTTCACGCGAAGCCCCAAAGCATACCTTCAAAGCATACCGTTTTCCGTGCACAATGTTGGCGTCCGAACAGGCGGCGTCGGCGGGCCACCGACGATACGGCAGCAGGCGGCCGAGGCACTCGTGTTTACTGCGGACGAATCCACTGCCGGCGCCGGCCCGGCCCCGCCGGCGGCGACCAATCCAACGCCAACGGGGGCGGAGCCAACTGCCGCTGACGCCGAGGCCGCTTGTTTGGAGAGGTAAAAGGAAAAATATACTTTGTGACGCAGCCGTGATTAATGTATTGAATGCAGTCATTATTATTTAGCCAGCGGAGCGATAGTGTTTACTCTGTTGGCCGGGCGATAGTGTTGACTCTGCATGATGCGAGCTGTCAAGGGGAGGGAATGACAGCGGCGAAAATCACCACATCCAGGATCGGGTAACCGGAGATGGCGTTGGCGCCGCACCAGCTTTCGGCGCCCGGCCGTCGCCGATCCCGCGACACCGCTAACGCTCACACGCGCTGCCTGAGTAGTGCAGCCGTTTTCCGAGGGAGTAGTAGCGACGAAAGGAAGCTAGGTGCTGTATTGGAAACGTTTCGTTTCAATCATTTTTCATGGAAACGTTAAAATGCCTCGAATAGATTGTTCACTGCATTTTCGACATTTTTTTTTTGAGAACATCGTAGAAACATCGAAGTGCGAACGGCCACTTCTCGTTTCAAGATGTCGTTTACATACCTCGTTGATGACGACTTTACTCATGCATTATTTGCTTCCAAGAGTCCGTGTGTTAAGAGGGACAAGCCAGACGAAAGATGTGATGACCGTTCAAGTATCGTAGCTGATATGTGAGACGAAAAGCGTTCAATCGAACGGTTTCTATCCGGGCATTTTGTCACTCCGTAACGCCTAATCGTTAACGGTCTCTGAATCTTGGGCTTATTCGTCACACCCAAACTGTAGCCAATGAAAATAGCATCCAAACTCAACAGCATTAACACGCACACTGGAAGGGGGGTCTTTTTGTGCCCCCCCCACCTGTTTTTCTTGAATATCTCGAGAACGGATCGGCACTGGTTGCTGCTACTTTGTGACATTTATGGCAACTGAATAACTCGTCGATTGACGCAGAAAAAGTGAAAATCGGCCGGAAATTTTTGAAATTTCAAGCATTTGAAGTCAGACGAACATAACGAAAACGACGGTTGTCGCTAACAAATGGGAACCTTCTGAAAGGACTAGCGTTCTACCTAAGATTACCGTTCACAATTACCTTTTGAACACAGTCACGCGACGTCATTCGGGCATAAGTGATGGATGTATTAAGACCAAAGCCAGAGTCAATACGGGTCAAGGTCATCAAAGGTCAAGACGGCCAACCAGCTTGTTACCTGATCCAGATTCGCTTTGCACATGTCGGTTTGTATAAAATATGCATTCAAAGACCCTAATAAAAATACGTTTGCGCACACTGATACGCTTACATATACCAGGGTGAGTAAAAGTCAAGGTCATCAAAGGCCAAGGCCAAATATCTTTTGAGCTGGCCCAGGTTTGCTTTGCAACGTGTCAATTTGTATGGAATATGCATTCAAAGACGCTATATATATATATATATATATATAAGGATCATTTCCGGTCAAGGTCATCAAAGGCCAAGGGAAACTATTCTGTGACCGGGTCCAAGGGAAACTATTCTGTGCCCAGATTTGCTTTGCAATATGTCGATTTGTACGAAACATATATTCAAAGACCACACTAAAAACACGTTTGACGCGTTGATGCTCACATGTATAAACATCTATACATATAAATATAAACGCTAGAAGTGACTAAATGTACCAATGTTGGCTACCTTCATTGAAAATACGCCAAAAGATGCGTGTAGGGCCTTTATTTACACTCAAGCTATCCCGTGTTGCTCCAAATCTGATCTGCAAAAGATGAAAAGATGACGCCATAGGTCAATGGCCTGACATGACTTCGGCCCGAAATCCTCAGTAAAGGCGTCAAATGAATGGAAATTGTCGTATTCCACGTTTTAACGCCCAAACAAACACCCTTTTCCCATTTCGTTCGAAAAGTCGTAGGGAATGGCCTGTACGGACCGAGAACGTGTCCAAAGTTGACTTTTCGGCCCTATTTGACCTTGAAGATATTAACCTAGGATCATGCAAATTGTGCTCAATGTAAATCGTTATAGCCTCACCCTGTCCACTAAATCTCATATCTCTATCTCTTTCCGTTTCCGAGATCGGAGGTGGGTACTTTTGTACCCCCCCCCCTTCCAGTGCGCATTAGTGTGAAACCCCTTTCCACTGCGGGGGTTAACTAAGGATTCGGGCAATATCCTTTCATCAAATCGCTGTACATTCTGTATTGATGGGGATGTAGGTAATGCTAAGCACAAGTTATTTATTAAAGTTAAATGTTTTTTTCAATATCCACATCTTGGTTATTCCACTCCTCAAGCTTAGGTAAGCCGAGGAAACCGGTGTTAGCTTAAGAATTATTATGCATGTCGTTCATTGCTGTTAATTTCTGTAACGTTTTCTCCCAGCATATTTCGCTACAGGACGCAAGAGGGCTGGGGGTGGAAGGGGGTAGGCAGGGGGCAGCTGCTCCTCCCCCAACTTTTACGAAATTTAGCATCGACCCTAAGGGCGTTTGACACGATGACTGGAAAGAATTAACCCAAAATGCTTTTTTGTCGCACCCCCCACACACGCACACTTCCATTTCGTTTGTGGACGTATTCCCGTGCCCCTGTTTGGTTTATCAAATTACTGGACTACACGGATATGTAAGGGCATTTCTGCCACTTTTTAAACTGATATGGTCTTAAAAACACCCAAAGTTCTCAGGATCTTCCATTTTCGTATTTTGTCCTAACCCAAACCAAGTACGGTTCAGAAACGATACCAGTTGTTTGCCATCAGAACAAAAGAGCATGTTTGCATCACGTGAAAGAAAAAGGCCACCTTGTAACGCATCAAATGTTGCGATATTTTTCCTTGGAAGAATTTGTTTTCCGTGAAATTCATAATTCTTAGCATCATTTATTTGCCAGACATCAGCTTTTCGAACCTCCACGTTTACTGAATACGGGAGGACGAAGGACCGCTATAGTCGTGCATCATGCATGAAATCAAGCCGAACTTTGCGCATGTTCAACGGCCAGTTGACCAGCGCTGAGCAACACCTCAATAAGCCTATTATAATTCATGGAAACCAGCTGCTGTTTTTAGTCATACTTGGAAATCGCAGTACGCTGCCTCGGAAGGTTAATTGGCGGTGGACATTCTCAGTACTCGCTTGATTCCAATCCACCGAGGTCACCGCAGATAATGCACCGAACCGCATCCACGTTTGCGGCCAGGGTAAACTGCAAACTTTTTCCCATCCCATTGCATATGACGCATATGTATCTATACAGTCGCAGTTGATCATCTAAGAACGACACGGCGTTGGTGTTATCGAGCCATTGAGCCTTCGGTGCTGGGTTCCTGCTTGGCCAAATCTAACCAATATTGGAATACCATACCGGATTTCGCGGTAGATCGACATCTTCTCTAGTGAGAGTGACCGGAATGCTTAGAAACGTTTTGTGCGGCCTGCGTTCTGGGTACCCTTGACATGAGCCAGGTCTGAACGCTATAGGTATACAGCAAACGCCCTGGTGCACACAACACACCTTTTATTATTTAGATCGCATGTGTATCGGTATGTTTTTGGTTTGCTTCTTGAAGATCACTTGTTTTTGCCATAGAAGAATGAATGATGTATGTATATACCTGAACCCACCTATGTGCATCAGGCGCCTTTAAATACCGTACTTCGCCTTTATCTCGTCAAATGTTTTGGTTTTACGTTCTTGCATCGGTTTTCCGATGCATGATACAATCGAGTATCACTTACTATTTGTGTACAAGGAAAGTCCTCGCAAAAGAACTGCCGATACAAATGTGGTTTATATGAATGGAATATCTTTACCATAAAAATGGAAGAAATGCCGTCCTCAAAACAAGAGCAAAACGGATTGCATCGACAATGTCTTGGCGTCCCAACAGTGGTGCCGAACGATGTGGTGAAACAGAACGCTAGCCATTGTTTTGCTGAGAGACCTTTCCAAAAAATTAATACTTCTGACAACGTTTCCTTTCAAAATTTAGCAAACCAAAATACAATATTTTGATACTGCGCGTCCATCAGGGGTGTCAATTTGTATTCTTTTGGGAGAGCTCTAGCCCACCCAGTGTTGTTGCTCACCGAATAGGTATTTTCCGCTGGCTTTAAACGAAAATGAGTAATAATAACGAAAAGAACGGTCCAAATGGATAACAGGTAGGCAGAAAGTAAGGAAAAAAGTCTAGAGCGAAGTATGTATCTATTTTTCTGTCTTTTGTCTCTACATGTACCGGTATACATGGGGTTAAAGGTAATTTTTCATTTGATAAGTAGTAACGAAAGAAAACTATAAATTTCCGTTGGTCAAGATGAAGTGGGCCAAATCCGTTAAGAAACCCGCATTTGGGAGGTTGGGTCGTCGGGCCCTCGGCTCGGCCCTATTTACAGAAATCGACACCCCTGACCTTCATCCCTCTGAACACTGTCCTCTGCTCTCCGTGCGGGCGTTCAGGCCGCCATCGCCGGCCGCACGGCATAAGACACTACCTCTCCAACCGACACTAACCGAACGTCGGTACCGACGGCCGACCGTCGACGCCGTCGGCCGGCGGCCAGTCGTGCGTGGACGGCGCTCGAGCGCGGCGGCCGGGGACGATCAGCGGCAGAGTCGGCCGCCAGGTGCAGGCCGGCCGGGGGTCCTCGGGCAGAGGCAGCTGCACGCCGCGTCGGCTAGAGTGAGTGGGTGTTACGTCAGTGTTGACAGTGTTACCGGGATGATCGGATACGCGTTCGGGAAGTGCAAGATTTGTAATTTTTTAGGGTTGTGAATCATGAGCGCTTATTTTGCTTATGCATACAGCAAGGTATGAGCGCTTATTTTACTTATGCATACAGCAAGGTATGAGGCAATTACAGGCTACGGCCCACGTCGCTCTGCGCCTACACCTGACTTAGCACAAACATATCTCCTCTGATGTTTGGTGTTTCATGATTTGCCGGCCGCTGGGTGTTTCTAGCGACGCCATGCTTTTACATTTGCATTTGCAATGCGTTATTCTCATTTTTTAAAACGTACCTGTTTAGGAAGTGCCCTTAGATGCTTTTTCCCTGAATTTTTTTTTCGGATTTGTTTGAAACGCCCAGTAAGTGACCACGCAGTGCAAACATCATACATCACGAACATCGCGCTGCGCATAAATTTGTAATTCATCGGGTGCAAAGTAAAATAGATCGATAAATATCCGTCCGTATTGTTAAAAAGGTCAAGAGAACTTGGGCCTCGGTCGTCATGCTCCCCACAAGGTGTCTTACCAGTCTCAAGTCATCAATGTTGATACAGAAGGTGCTATACCTCCGATATGGACTGCTACATCCGTCCTATCTCAGGCTGTGTCCATCTCTGACTGCCTATCTCCATCTCGAAATCTTTCCGTGCTCGCACAAAAACCCGATCTTATCTTTATCTTGAAACCCCTACAGACTGAGCAGACTGGGTGGGCCCGCTATCAGAAGACCGGACACGGACGGGCTCTGATGGAAGCCTCCGACCCTCGCCAGCCGCGGCCAGCGCGATGGAGCGCCAGCCGCTGGCCTACCCGACCACGGAGAAGGGCGCGCGCAAACCCAAGTGCGCGCGCTGTCGCAACCACGGCGTCATCTCGTGGCTGAAGGGCCACAAGCGGCACTGCCGCTTCAAGGACTGCGCCTGCGCCAAGTGCAGCCTGATAGCTGAGCGGCAGCGAGTGATGGCCGCCCAGGTGAGTCTGCAGGTAAACACGGCTCCGGCCGGCGCACGGCCCGGTCACGGTCGGCGCCGCGCGCTGCCAGCCGCCGGCGGGGAAGTCTGGCGACAGTCTGGCGAATGGATGGCGATAGTCTGGCGAGTCTGGCGGTGGTTTATTGAGAGTTTGATAGTGGTTTGGCAGCGTTCTGGTGACAGTCCGACAAAATCTAACCGACGGTCTGCTGACAGTCAGTCCGCAGACTGACGAAACTCGACCGACGGTCTGCCGACACTCAGTCCGCAGACTGACGAAACTCGACCGACGGTCTGCCGACTGACGACCGTCGGCCGGCATCCAACCGACAGTCTGCCGAACTTTGGTGTGTAGGCAGTTTAAGGGGCCGGGCGTCGGGCCCGCGCTCTAGGTTCCAAACGATGTACTATGTCTCAACATCCCTCGTATTTGCATCGGTCCTGTACTACCGCCTGGTGCCGAGCACCTTGCCAGTGTCCCGTGCCCCGGCCTGTGTCGGTTCTGTATTCCCGGCTCGTGCCGCGCGTGTTGTCTGACACATTCACGCCACGGCGCCGCCAGGTGGCACTAAAGCGCCAACAAGCGGCGGAGGACGCCATCGCCATGGGCCTGCGCGCCGTGGCCACCGGGTCCACATGCGCCTACCTGCCGCCCGGCCCCATATTCGGCATGAACATCACCCACCCTGAGACGGACCGGCCAGGGGAACACGGTACGTAGCGGTCAGAGCCGTGGTCGGTCTGCAGGGCCAACCGAACGGTCCCCGGCTGAAACTTGCTCTGGTAGTTATACTTGTCCATTGCCGTTGTTTTTGAGGACACGATTTGTATCTCGGAAAAAAACAAACCTTTACAAGCTTTAGCTAACGAGCCGGCATTCGTACATCCTCCAAGGTAGACAGCAGTTCAACGTCCTTGCATAAAGACGAAAAGACTCCGTGGTGAGCCGTAGCCGGACGGGGCAGCCGTGCCCCACCCTGATTCCGGTCGGGTTCTTGGTCGGCTGCAGTCTCAGACAGGGGCTCGAAAATTCGGTGTCCTATAAAGCAGGCCCTTCAGCCGCGGAAATGGCTGCAGCCATCTGGGACTGGATTTTTCATCGCAGAACAACAACCAGATGAGCTAGGAGACGAATTACCACCGGAGCAATCAACAATATCCCGCAGATCAGAAAATAAGTGCCAAATTAAGTAAGAAGCTTTTTCGGACAGAACAAGGCATGAAGTTACGTTGCTACCGGGTTTTCCACGGGACCCTAAAGACGGGACGAATGAGTCTAGAGGCATTGCAGTTCCGCGAAAACATTTTCGGCGTGTATGGACTTTTAGGTTTCGACCTCCATATCTCAAAAAATCATCTGCAGCAAGTTTCTCTTGTGACCCATCTGAGGTTTACGGGACATTACGTGACCGCATGTTCCGAGGGCAATGCGGCATTTTTCTGTCCCCCAGAGGCGAGAATACCTGTCCGTTTTCGAGAATAAAGCAAACGCAGCGTTCTCTTGTTACCGTAACTGCCCATTTACGCCGTTTCTCCTGAGCTGCTCGTTCCGACATCACTCGTTCAACATCAACAACAACGAAACGGCATCAACCTTCTACGATCTTCGGCCCAGTCTGCCAATCGCCTGCCGTCTTTAGCCAGTTACCTCGACTCAGATGCGGCTCGCCAGCGCGTCGGTCCCCCCGTCCCCCGTCACACCAGCGTCAAACGTCAGCGCCGCGGCGTCTGAGGTTTCGTCTCCGCCGCGCCATATGGTTCACGTAAAACAACAGGGCAGCAGATACTCTGCCGCACGGTTCAGCGTGACCCCCTGTTTGTGTTCTCCAGTGACTCGGACTGTAGATCTGCCGAGGTGTAGCGTGCCGGCTTCAGGGTCTCGTTTCCCTTAAGAAAACACACACCAGGCGCCCTGTAGCGTAGCCGATCTGCGCTTGAAGTATTGTTATTTTGGAAACGGATACGTGGAACCATTTAAAGCATCATAGCTGCAGTTATTTTGTCCATCAGTGACGGTGGAATGTTTCCAGTTATGTTGGTAGGGAACGCGAATTTAAGTAGTTTCTTTTCATGTAACGTCATGGGTAATAAGGGTGGTATTTGTTTATTTAGAATTTCGAAAGTTCCTGATCACAGGATAACAGGACACCGGCTGCCCACCGGCCGCTGGGTTCATACTGGTTTATACATACTTATAGGGCGCATGATGCTACGTAAACTTCTATACAGAAGGTGTAGAACTTCTATTAAGATTATAGAAGTTTCTATAGAAGACTATAGAGGATGCTGAAATGAAATGAAGCCAATGAATGAAAAAGAAAACCAATAACCTTCGAACAATTTCATGCACAATTGATTATTGGGGCTCAAGGGCGGGGCGACTTCATGGCCATTTGGTCCCGGATACCATACACAATGATGAGGAGATGTGGAGAACTGTCAGACGTTTGGTGGCAATTGGCGTTCATCGTTCGACAGAGGCCGAGTCGGCCGCCAGCGACGAGGAGGCGCGGCCGTCGGAGACGACGTCCGACGACGCCGGCGACGGGACCGCCGACGCCGAGCACGCGCCGTCCGCCGCCGGCGACCAGGCCTGGTACAGCCACATGCAGATCCTGCGGCGCGTCTTCCCGTCGCAGAAGCCGGCCGTGCTCGAGGAGCGGCTGGAGGCGTGCAGCAACGACCTCATCAAGACCATCGAGCACTTCATCGGCACCGGCAGTCGGGTGCGGCAGCAGCTGCTGCAGCCGCTGCAGGCCGCCTGCTCGGCGGCGCCGCCGCTGCTCCTCAGCGGCCAGCGGTCGGCGTTCGTACCTCTCTGCCAGCAGCCGCCACCGCCGCCGGCGCCGCCGCCGGCGCCGCCTCCGCCGCCGCCGCCGCCGGCCCACCAGAGCCGGCTGTCGCCCTTCTCCGTGGAGGCGCTCCTGTCGCGGCCGCTGCACCCGCCGCCAATGTACGCGCCGTTCGCGCTGCTGTCGCCGCCTCACTGGCCGCTCCGAGCGCAGCCCGAGCTCACTGACGAGGAGCTCTGACTGACTGGCTCTGACTGTCCGGCCGACTGACGAGGACTGGCTACCCAGTCAACTGCTGAGCAGCTCTGACTGACCAACTCTGACTCCCCAGCTCACTGACGAGGAGCTCTGACTGACTGGCTCTGACTGTCCGGCCGACTGACGAGGACTGGCTACCCAGTCAACTGCTGAGCAGCTCTGACTGACCAACTCTGACTTCCCAGCTCACTGACGAGGAGCTCTGACTGACTGGCTCTGACTGTCCGGCCGACTGACGAGAACTGACTACCCAGTCAACTGCTGAGCAGCTCTGACTGACCAACTCTGACTCCCCAGCTCACTGACGAGGAGCTCTGACTGACTGGCTCTGACTGTCCGGCCGACTGACGAGGACTGACTACCCAGTCAACTGCTGAAGAACTCTGACTGCCCATGTGACTGACGAGGAACTCTGGCTGTCAAGCGGACTGACGAGGAGTTGACTGACGAAGAGCTCTGTACCCAGCCGACTGACGAGTTCTGATTGTCCTGTTGACTAACGAGGAGCTCTTACTGCCCAGATGACTGACGACTGACGCGGACCTGCAATCAGCCGATTAACAGGAAGTCTGCAGTCGACTGACTTACAGGAGCATGGCCCCGCCCTGACCGCCGTCGGCAATGTTCTGCCGGCCGCTGGACGGGGCCGAGACGGGGCATGACGGCGGACCGGTACGGACGTCCCTTCGCGGGAGACGCGGGGGTCAGCTATGGCAGCATCGCTGACACCGACCTAGACACGGGACAGCCCGGTACGGTAGTTCGTAAATGTGACCGCGTATGCACAGAGTGCATGTCCGTTGCCTGCAACAGTCACGTGACACGAATGGCGGCCACTGCGCAGTGTAGTGGATCGCGCGGTATGTTGACCATGCGTGGTGCATGAAGCGACTTATTCGTGCGTCATTATATGTTGTGTTCTCAGCCCAGATAATTGTTGAGTGGCAACATTCATCCCTTGTACAACATTTCCCGATGAAACACATAGCTAGGTTTGCGAA